>JARYGA010012972.1:0-44219 GCA_030545235.1 Helianthus tuberosus
GAACACCCACAAGGAATCTAAGAGCAAGATACTTGAGAAAATTAAGACGGGAAAGTTTTATGGATAAAAATTAGCAGAGCAAGATTTCCATACTTTTTTTGAACAGCTATAATCACATCAAACCTGCCTATAGCAGGGTTCGAACCTATGACTTTAAGAGCACAAACACCTTAACTCCAATGGCTTTGTCAATTGGACCCAACCCACCAACCAGATTTCCATACTTAGATTGATCAATTTGTTGCAAAAATTCCATACATAGATTGTTCGGTATTATGGGTTTCCAAGATGGCTCAATTTGTTGCAAAAAATTTTCCATACCCAAGATTTTGATAAAAGCTATTATTCGAGATTAAAAAAAACATGGAATTTCTTTGCTAGTCTCAAGATGGCTCAACTACTTACAGAAATATACACATTATGTCAAGACTGCATTAAGCAGAAATATACACATTATGTCAAGACTGCATTAGAACAAGAATATATGTTATTAATACAAATTTCTTTACATTAAATACAAATCAACATAACGCAAATACACTGATCTGTTCATAATAACATCAAATAATATCACTTAGTTATTTATAAACCATTCATAGATTTATTTACTAGTATTATTTAGAAATCCGCAAGATATACTAGAAATAGTACTTTGTCAATTAAACGTGTTACACACACGTCTAATCTCTCCTCTTTTTGGACCGGTCTTAATTCCGATGCGACCCATTTTTACCATGGACTTGACAAAATCCGCCTCAAAAGATGGTTTGACTGATTCGTTGGTAACCCTGAAATACGAGTCCAAAATTCTTTTGGTCACTGGATCATCCATGAGCTTTGCATCAGATTGTAGCACTGCAAAGCCATTCCTAATGTTTTCTAGGATCTGAATGTCGAAAGTGTCACCACTATTATGATCAATCGGCAACCTGAAGTTTATATCTCCGTTTGGAGGGCAAGAGTCCATTAGTTCTGAAAGGAGATCCTGATCTATACTTGGGTCCGGACCCCCACGAGGCAAGAAATTGTAGAGCCGATCCATAAGGAAGAAACACGCTGTTGTACCAATAGTATGTGCACCTAAAAATTTGTCATCATGAAGTAAGTAAATAAAACTAAAAGTCACTATTAGAGATGTGTATAAGTATATGTAACCCCATATGTTAAAATAATGAAGGAGAACTAAAACAATATTCTCTCACCCTAAAATAACTCTTAAAAATCTTTTGATTCTTATATAAAGAGATTACAATTACAATTGGACAATTACGAAAGGTGAGGATCAAATAGGAAGTTTATTTTGGCTAGGAAGTATAGGAAGCAATAGGATTAGGACATGTGGCAAAATTTAAAATAAAGAGGAAGGGTATTTTAGTCAATCATATCCTTTTCTTCTTCCTTCTTCTTCCCAGTAATATCAAAACCCACCATTTTCAAAACCTATCATCTTCAACCATTTCTTCACTTTCTATCTCAATAATCACTACATTATATTGCAATTTTCGTCACCAATCAATGATTCAAGTGTAGGTCCCGAAATCTGAGGATCGATTACGAACCGAATCACTTGTTTATAGTAAACACGGTTACATGTGCGGAATCCACGTAACTATGCCAAATCAAACATATAAAGCAATAATAACAACGGATTAATCAATGATACACACTCGATTGATTAACGGGATAAGAACCTATTACAAACTGATACAAACACAGTTTAGACGGAATTTTGACAGAGTTTCTTTACAAGTATTTTCTCATCTCTCTGCACTCATCTCTGTTTCAAAGTGAAACTGAGATGGTATTTATACTAAAACAGACACACATACTGACGAAATGGAAATGACTACGGCGAAACACATAAAGTCGACGAAACACACCTGTTTCGTCGATATACATATTGATTCTAATCTTGTTTCGTCGACATATGTTGAAGCCCAACTGAAGTCAAAGCCCACATGTAAGTTTACGGCCCATGATGAACGAAATACGATCCAGTTAAAGTTTCTGTTGTAAACTTTCAATATTTCAACATAAGACAAAGTTAAGACATCATCATGACATCACAAAGGTGATGTCATGGTTATGTGTTTGCGGGAATGGCTTACGGCGCTTCGTGCCTCACGTGTCGAACTCTGGAACGCACGACGGAGAAATGTCGTGACGTCGGGCTGGAGCCGGACCTAACCGAGTCGAAACCAAGTCGAACTGAGCCGAGTCGAACCGAGCCGAGTCGTGTCCACATAAAGTGTACCAACAATCTCCCCCTTGGACGCTACTCGTGATGGTTCGTCTTTTGTGATTGTTCGTCTTCTGTGTCTTTCATGTCGGAGGATCTTCAAAGTCTTCACGCATCGTAAGTAGAAAGTGTATCAACAAACTCCCTTTTCATTTAGGTAGTGTGTTAACAAACTCCCCCTTAGAATGAACTCTCCATTGAGTTATGCTCGTGAATCTTTTGACTTGTCAATTCTTCAGATCCTTGTGGTGTTGATGAAGGGTCAGCGGCAACTCGATCATTTTATCCTTTGAGTGCCTCCACTTCGTGTCTTCATTCCAAAGCTTGTCATCAAACATGTTCTCCTCGCCTTTAGCATCTGCATATGCAAGAAAGCTAAACGCATAATGAGAACAACCGCTTGGAATATAGTTAACATTTAAACAAATGACACATATGAGATCAAATCTCAATCAAACACCGACCAACAACAGTTTGAAAGTTTAGAAAATGATCAATTTTAATCTATTAACTTTCAAAACTTGTTAACTTCGACTGTTTATGAAGGTGCAATTGTTTTCCGGCTTACGATCAGGATTTTGGGTAGGATAGACTCGAGTTCCAACATCAGTCAATCAAAAATAAACTAGAAGCAAAATCTTTTTGGATTTTATAAAGTTTATATTAAAACACACCTAAAATCTTTTTGGAATTTTTTTAATTTTTCAAATGTAAAGACGGAAAGCAATAAATAAATATATACAAAGATGCAGAAACTGAAAGCAGTAAACAAATATTTACAAACATTCTTTTTGCGAGTTTCGAGGGTAAGAGAATCATATCAGTGTACGGTCATGCCAAAACGCTCTTTTTGTTCTTTTAGTTCACATTAAGATAAGCATCCTATAACAATTATCGGTATTGTTGTCCACATAAGCTCAACTTATCAGATGTAATCATGGCGAGGGGATACGTTAAGGTATGATTTATACTTACCGACCGGTGTTCATCCACACACGACACATTCCCGTATCAAGGTATGCACGAGAGTTCATCTTACCGGTGAGTATACCGTTTATCATCTGTTTGACCGTATAAAAGATGTGAGAAACTCACTTATTTGATTTGAAAACAAGCCCTATGTGATAGAATCACTTATTGATGAGGAACTTGATTTTCAGATGCATGAGGGCACAGGAGCAAGTCCGTGAACAGGTCAGTACTTTCGTACAGCAGAGAGACGAACTTGACTCCCGCAAAGAATCTGTGATATATTATCACTTATTTTGGACATGTGATTGTTGATCACTTATTGAGGTCGAATGCAATATGTACACGTATGTATAGTATCATGGAAGATCTTAGACTTCGTCTCCGTTATTTTTCGGTAAAAGAAACAACCATGATACCCAGATGATAAAACAGCATAAAGACCGAATATCTCAGAACCTCGGCAATCTCTCAAACGAAATTTCGGTACTAAGACCATATGCCAATGAATGGTTCCCACCTGGTCTTCAGTCGATTTAAGATTTATATCACCCTGGACACTTTAATATGATTGTGAGCCTACCGATACATCTTATATAGAGCTGCTTAACATTTTTCATTTTGCATTTCAGTTCGAAGAGGTTTCGACAGACCACTGATCTACTATCATTTTCTCTTTTTCTCGCCAGGAAACTCATTTTTGTTTTTCCAATGTTTTTGTGCTTTTGAAATTTTTCGATGTTTTTGAATTTTCAAATTTTGGATTTACTCCCCCTAAAATCAACAAACTAAGATAAAATTTAAAAGACACAAAGATATTTACAAAAACGATTTCCCGATGCTGGTTAACTCATGTTTTACCTCAATGCCGTTTACCAAAATTAATTTTAATCAGAAATGATTTATCGAATTTTGGAAAAATCAGTTGGCATGTCGGTAAGCGGTGCGGACCATGACAACAATATCTGGCCAAAGAGTGCTACGAGATAATAATTCACAAAGCAGCTTAAATATCGACAAGTATAGGAGAGATTAGAAATTTAAAACCGTATCCTGCAACTGCCTCGTGCATTGCAAGGAATCTGAGCGCTCTCCCAAACTGGATATCCACCCGGTGTTGATTTCAAAGTCGATTTTGTAGCTACTTAGAAATCTCTTCACAGCAACAAGATCAGAAACCTTTGGGTCCGGCTGGTCTTACACATTGCACCAGCGAAGGTCTTTGTCTTTCTCTTTCAGAAGTAGTGTGCGGTTGTTCAATCCACGCCAAGGCATCCGCACACCCGGTTGGTTTGTTCAACAAACACATTTTCTTCAATCACAATTTTGATTTGAATCTACCCTGGGGACCCGATCAAAGCCTTGAACAATCAAACTCTTGGAATGATTTTCATTTTGTCGAAGCTTTTCATATTTTTTTTCGACAGACAATTCTGTCTTTTTTTTTTTTTTTTCATCAAAGGCAACAATTTCTTCTGTCGCCTATCTTGTGCAAGAACATTCCACTATCAACAATCCGATGACTATCGATAGTTCCTCCTGGAACATCCTGCACACTCAGTCAGAGATTAGTTGGAGAGGGGGACCCAAGCCTTCACAGACTTGGGTCTTCCGGCATGATCGAAGATTGTGACTTCGATTTCCCGATAACCCGGAATAGATTGAGCTCCCCCTGAAACATTTACCGATTTTGGTTTCCAAATCTGTTTTTGTTTTTCATATTTAACATTTGATTCAACAGATTTTATTAGGACAACCTTCGGTTTTAACGCCTTTTCAACCTTTTTGACGTTTTGACGTCGTTGTTTTGTTTCTTGTTCTTTAACAGTTCTTTTATCATGTTTTGGTGAAACAGGACGACGTTGTGGGTGAACCTTTTCAGGTGGTGCTCTTTCTACAAAATTTGGTTTGGGCGAGTTTGTGCAGTCTTTAATGATATGCCCAAACTTCCCACATTTGAAACAAGTTCTCCTTTCAACAAACTTAGGAGAATTTGATCGACGACCAGACGTAGAAGTTGTAGACCCAGAGGTACTAGCTTCACACCCATTTGTGTGTTGAGTGTAATTGTTATCATTATTACGTTTCAAAATGTTAACCTTTTGAACAAAATCGGTATTTGACTTATTTTCAAAAGTCTCCACTTTATCAGTACCTTTGGACGCCACAAACTTCACGTCTTTTGCTTTCTTCTTGTGACGAGCTCCTTTTGTTTCAGCCTTTGGTTGTGTAACCTTAGGTTTTTGAGCTCGTTGTTGTTGTTTACCCTTAAAAGCGATAGGTTGTTGCTTTGTTGGTGATTTTTGATTTCCAAATTTTCTTCTAACTTCAGCTTTTGGAATCGGATCACACTGAGTTACTGAAACTCTAGGGATCCCCTTTTCCAAAAACTTACTAGTAGTATCTTCAAACACTTTATCAATCAAAGATTGATTGACATTTTTAATTGGAAAAGCTGTGTTTGAATAAATTTTGTCATCACCGACTAAAGTGTACAACACGTTATCACTTTTAACAGTAGACACTGTCTTAGTGATAGGATCTATCTCTTGTTTAACAGCAGATGATTGCACAACAGGAGTAGGAGGATCACACAGAATGTGATTCTCAAAAGGCACTTCTACTCCTTTGTTCTTTTTAAGAGATTTATCCTCATCACTCACATCTGGTTCATCATCTGACGAATCATAGTCCTCAACTGTTGGAGGACTTTGTTCCGTACCAACAGATGCTGAATTTTCGGTTGTTCCAGATGAGCCCTCCGAGGAACTGTCCGGTTTGAACCCTAATCCTGTAGTAACTTCCTCATAATCGAGAGGCACACTTGGTTCGAACCGAGGCATATCCTCTTCATCGGGCATTCGAGTATAGTTGTCTCTCAAAGGGGGCGGACACTTCCTATACCCAACGCCTTTCACGTTCCCTTTCAGTTGTTGAACGTCAATTATGTGATCGAGCACAAATCGGGAGTTAGAATAACTCTCCAACTTTTGCTTGATTGCATCATGCTCGCATTTGGCAATGGCTAGTTCCTTTTTGGTTTCCTCAACGATGTTAATGTAATCGTTAATACTAACTTGTTTATGATAAACAGTTTTGGTCACTTCGGAAACACTTTTCTTTAAAGTTTCAATTACAGATTTAAAATCCTTTTCGTTTTGAACTAAAGCCATGTTTGCCTCTTTGCACTTTGACAGTTCAATAACCAAACTCTGATTGTGACTATGAATTGTGTCACATTCAAGTTTTGTTCTTTCACATTCCTGTTTCATATAATCACAATCATTACATATTCTAGGAGTTTCAGATGTTACCTGACTCGAAGAGGCTGAAACATTTGCCATGAAGGCAGTCTGAGAAGAGAAAGTTCCATCTTCAGTGAGAATCTTCTCCATTTCTTCTGATGTCGCATCAGCTTTCTTGATCAAGTCAGATTTCTCCTTAGCATCATTGGCCGGACCACAATCGACAGTAGGTTTAGGAAAACAGGCACTTGGATCGAAAACCGGTGGTGGAGCTGATTGAGGAAACGGAGAAGAGTTTGTATTAGATACAAACGCCGTTTGTAACTTTGGTTGCTGCAGACTAGCTGACGGGTTAAAACCTCCTCCAGAATAAGCCTGAGCTGAACTGGAACTAGCTAACGGGCTAAAACCTCCTCCAGAATAAGCCTGAGGTTGAGTAGTAGCAATTCGTTTAGCTTTCAGAATTTCTTCATCATTCTTGTGTTCCAGCTTCTGTACGAATTCATAGATATTAACTGTATCTAGAATGCCCACATGCTTTAGAAGCTCAACGAATGGACTCCACTTTGGAGGTAGAGCATCAGCAAACCGTGCTACGACTTCCTTTTGAGTTGCAGTAACAGCATAAGCAAACATTTCACTAATCAAATGATAAAAACGAGTAGTTATATCATTTAGGGTTTCATTCTCTAAGAAATGAAATGATTCGAATTTCTTCTTCAACAGATCATGCTGTGTCTTTCTTTTCGCTGCATTTCCTTCACCTCTTGCTACCAAGGCATCCCATAATGCTTTTGTGCTTGTACAATAGCTGAATTGATGATAGATGTCTTTGTGAAGTGCTTGTGTAAGGATTGCAAACGCCTTTTTCTCAAGATCGTACGCTTTCTTGTCGTCTTCAAGCATATTAGTAAAACTCGCTTCAGTTGATGCTGCTGCTTCGAGGGCAAGGTTGCATTCAGTAGTGAAACACGTCCAAAGTTCTGTGTTTTGCCCTAAAACATATGTGTGAAAACGACCCTTCCATGATGGATAGTCATTTATGTGATTCAGCTTTGGCGGGCGATTGTTGCTTCCCGTTTCACTCTCGCTAAGCAAAAGATTCTGAATGCTTTGATTTTGATTGGATACCAAAGCCCATTGTCCGGCACTTATAGTAGGTTGACCAAAAACTTTCTTCACCCACGCTGCTGCGGAGGTCGGATCTTCACGTGGTCTCGAGTCCATACTCCAATCCCATGGACTAGTACAACTCATATTTGATGTATGTATGATAGTACCTGCACAAATTCTTTAAAACAGACTGTTATCACACTATTGCAAGTCTTCTGTTTAAAATAATACAAGTATCGACGAAACAGTTGTGATGTTGACCACTCGACGAAACCGAATTATGTTCAGGTTGACGAAACAGAAATGAAACCTTGTTGACGAAACAGAACTGTAAACTGGTCAACGAAACATAATTGATTCTTGTTGTCGACGAAATTGTTGATATTGGCGAAACTGATCTTAATAACCTTTGACGAAACAGAATCCTAATAATGACAATTACGAAACAGGTTTTGATAATAAGCCCACGAAACAAAATTAAAAAAAAACTGCTGGGCCTTGACGAAACAAGGATATTGGGCTATTACCACGAAACAAACCACATTAGTTGTTTGAAAACAAAACCCGGCGAAACAAAGAGGCTTTGATACTGTTGGGCTTGTCACGAAACAGATTTTATGTTTTAAAACACTTCCCGACGAAACAGATGTTGAAGATATTTTACAAATAAAGCACAACTTGTCCCTGACACATGCCACAATTTTCAAAGTGCCATACTTATCTATTTCAACATTTCATCATCACAATGTAGAATAGTCAACTTAACATATAATATTCCACACACAATTTAATCAAACCATAATTCAGATCAAACAAACAAATATTATCAAGAATAGTTTGAACAAAATAAGAACACTATGAATATTCGGCAAAAATTATGATGATTCCGGTACCGAACAATTTTCCGAAACACGATTTTGCTAAAAAGTTTAATAAAAACCCATAACTAACATGTGAACATGAGAAATAACAAGGTTTTTAACCAAACACAAAGCAAAACAACAAGATTTAACCAGATTTAAAATGTTTTTCCAGAAAAATATGAATCTTTTCAAGAACAAAAATCTGAAAAACACAATAAAACAACTTGTTTCAAACACGACAATGTTTGGTTTTAAACAAGGAAAAGAGCCAAGGCTCTGATACCAATTGTAGGTCCCGAAATCTGAGGATCGATTACGAACCGAATCACTTGTTTATAGTAAACACGGTTACATGTGCGGAATCCACGTAACTATGCCAAATCAAACATATAAAGCAATAATAACAACGGATTAATCAATGATACACACTCGATTGATTAACGGGATAAGAACCTATTACAAACTGATACAAACACAGTTTAGACGGAATTTTGACAGAGTTTCTTTACAAGTATTTTCTCATCTCTCTGCACTCATCTCTGTTTCAAAGTGAAACTGAGATGGTATTTATACTAAAACAGACACACATACTGACGAAATGGAAATGACTACGGCGAAACACATAAAGTCGACGAAACACACCTGTTTCGTCGATATACATATTGATTCTAATCTTGTTTCGTCGACATATGTTGAAGCCCAACTGAAGTCAAAGCCCACATGTAAGTTTACGGCCCATGATGAACGAAATACGATCCAGTTAAAGTTTCTGTTGTAAACTTTCAATATTTCAACATAAGACAAAGTTAAGACATCATCATGACATCACAAAGGTGATGTCATGGTTATGTGTTTGCGGGAATGGCTTACGGCGCTTCGTGCCTCACGTGTCGAACTCTGGAACGCACGACGGAGAAATGTCGTGACGTCGGGCTGGAGCCGGACCTAACCGAGTCGAAACCAAGTCGAACTGAGCCGAGTCGAACCGAGCCGAGTCGTGTCCACATAAAGTGTACCAACATCAAGCACCCGATCAACGTGTTCTTCAGCTTTTTTGAAGAAAACCCAGCTTAATTTCATACAAAATCTCGTTTTTTCCAGTGATTTTGAAGATAATCACACGATCCGTTCGATTCGATCTCTGATAAGTGTTTCAATCATTCAAATTTCGTCAATCGTTGAAGAAACCAACTTCGATCCATGTAAGAAATTCTTTAATTTCATTTTTATTATCTGGGTTTTTGATTTAGTCATTGCGTTTTACGATCTTGGCGGAGGTCCGGGGGCAGCGCCCCTGGTAGCAGGGTCCCAGGGGCGGCAGCCCCTGGCGGGGTCCAAGGGGCAGAGCCCCTGGCTGGGGTTGATAAAAATGCATCAGAAAATTTAATTTTCTGTAAATTGTCTCTGGAAAACTGCATTCGTAGACAGTTTTTTTATCTCCTGCTTCCTGGTTCAGACAATTCACAGACAAAACTATTGTCCTGGTTCAATGCATTTTAGAGAGAAAACACTTTCTGTGGTGTTTTTAGGCAATTGCGTTTTAGAACTAAGACATTTTTATGTGTTTTCTGGCCATTGCGTTTTAGAAAAACACATTTTTGAAGTGTTTTTAGTCATTGCGTTTTAGGTAAAACACATTTTTAGGTGTTTTCAGTCCATTGCGTTTTAAAGAGAACACTTTCTTTTGTTTTTTTAGGCCATTGCGTTTTAGAAAGGAGACATTTTTAAGTATTTTCTGTCCATTGCGTTTTATAAATAAGACATTTCTTTGTGTTTTTTGTGCATTGCGTTTTAGGTAAAACACATTTTTATGTGTTTTCAGTCCTTTGCGTTTTAGAAAACAGACATTTTAAGTGTTTTCTGACCATTGCGTTTTAGAAATAAGACATTTCTTTGTGTTTTTTGTGCATTGCGTTTTAGGTAAAACACATTTTTATGTGTTTTCAGTCCATTGCGTTTTAGAAAGTACACTTTCTTTTGTGTTTTAGGCTATTGCGTTTTAGAAATAAGACATTTCTTTGTGTTTTCTGGCCATTGCGTTTTACAAATAAGACATTTTTTTGTGTTTTTTATGCATTGCGTTTTAGAAAAATGTCATTTTTTCATTGCGTTTTACGCAACTGGGTTTTTTCCATTGCGTTTTACGCAACTGGGTTTTAATTTTTTTTTTTTTTTTTGAAAATATAGCAATAGTATACTCGTTTTAAAGATTAAAAAATGCTCGTTTTTTTGTGCAATTTTTATAAAAAAAAATAATGTCGTATGAAAGAGTTATTAACGTTCAAAAAATGGGGGGGGGGGAATTGGAGGAGAGAGAAACTATTGCCTTGGATTGACTAGAATACCCCTAAACAAACC
This sequence comes from Helianthus tuberosus, assembly GCA_030545235.1. Lineage (NCBI taxonomy): Eukaryota > Viridiplantae > Streptophyta > Magnoliopsida > Asterales > Asteraceae > Helianthus > Helianthus tuberosus. The sequence continues at coordinate 10,788 of JARYGA010012972.1, forward strand.
CACATGACTTTTTTATTCCCTTCAATTTCCCTCATTTAATCTTAGCCCTTGATTAACTAAATGGATGGCCAAGATTACTTCCTAGCATTCTTAGCCAAATAAACTTCCTATTATATCCTAACCCATATCTACCTATTATAATAAATCAATGGTTGAAAATCCTAGGTGTCACTCCCACAACCATCCTCCATTGCCTCTCTCCTACTTGTCACACCCACATTGACTTTGTCCACGTGTCACTCCCACAGCCATCCTCCAATTTCCGGATTTTATTATTTTTTTTTGTTTGAAGAGTTGCTGCTAAAGGTCAAACGGCATTAATGAGGGCAGAAGTATCATCTTCTCTCTTCTGCAGGTCAAAGGAACAAGCCAAAACCCTAATCCCCAATGTTTCCCTATCCTCGCCGTCTTCTTCTTCTCTCCTTCTTTCCTTCTCTGCATCTTACCCTTTCGAGTTTGGATTCAAAATTTGACAATCGCACCTACTGTCTCCCTATTGTTCAACGAAGACAGATTTTTCAGTCCCATCTTCGCATAAAACTCCAAGTTTATTGAACAAACACAGATCCTACGGCTGTGTTTGAATTTTTAAGTTAATCGGACGGTATAGATCATCATTCACACGGATTGAGGTTTGAAATTGTGTTCCTCTTATTTGCTCTCATCCTCCGATGAAGTCTTTAAAGCCAAACCATTTCTCCTTCCCTCTCCGTTGTGCATCTGCTTTGTTCTTCCGGTATTATTTTTTTTTTTGTTAAATTTTGTTTACTTTTTAATCTTTTGTGGTTTCTGAACTGAATTTTTTGTTGTTTCCGAACTTGATTTTTGTACAGGGTGTTATTGATTGAAGAAATGTTTGTTGTTGTTTCAAGAAATCAGGTATGTCAAATTCACCTTTTAACTTAACTTTCGTTTTTTGTGTTTTAGTGACTGATTTAGTGACTGATTTAGATATATTATAGTTTTCCATAGTTGTAATTCAGCTTTTGAACTGAACCATTACATGTGTTTTATGGACTGATTTTGATAAAAATGTGTTTAAGTGAGTGGTTTAGATACTTTTTCATGTTGTGACTGCTAAAATGTGTTTTAGGGCATGTTTTAGGCACTGTTTTAGAGATTTTTATGATTTTTCCTGAATTATCCACTACTTCTTGCTATATTAATGTTTAAAGATGTCTAAGTTGTAATATTTTGTGAATTATACACTACTTCTTGCTGTTTTAGAGACTGTTTTAGGGACACATTTTATGCTGTTTTATGGACTTTTTTTTTATATAAATGTGTTTTAGGGATTGAATTATGCAATACCTCTTAGGGACTGTTTTAGTGATTTATGATGTTTTGGGGACACATTTAGATATCAATGTGTTTTAGGGACTGTTTTAGTGTCTGATTTAGATTTTTCCATGATATACATGTTATTTAGGGTCTGTTTTACAAATTTTAAAGATGTTTAAGTTGTAATTTTTTTGTGAATTATGTTCTTAATCTGGTGATTAAAGAGATTTATGATGTCTTAGGGACAGATTTAGATAGTTTTCCACTTTCTGACTGCTAAAATGTGTTTTAGGGCATGTTTTAAGGACTGTTTTAGACTTTCTTATGATTTTTCGTGAATTATACACTAATTCTTGCTGTTTTATGGTGTTTTTGTTTGAATTATACAATATCTCTTAGGGACTGTTTTAGTGATTTATGATGTTTTAGGGACAGATTTAGATATCAATGTGTATCAGCTGCTGTTTTGGTGTTTGATTTATATTTTTCCTGATATACATGTTATTTAGGGACTGTTTTACCAATTTTATAAGATTTTTGTGAATTATACTTAACTTCTTTGTGTTTTAGTCAAAAGAGTCACAATATTTTTGAAGATGACCAAAACTTTCATAAATTGTTAACTTCTTATGTGTAAAGATGTTTAAGTTGTAATTTTTTGTGAATTATGTTTCTTAATCTGGTGATTTAAGAGATTTATGATGTCTTAGGGACAGATTTAGATAGTTTTCCACTTTGTGACTGCTAAAATCTGTTTTAGGGCATGTTTTAAGGACTGTTTTAGACTTTCTTATGATTTTTCGTGAATTATACACTACTTCTTGCTGTTTTATGTTGTTTTATGGACTGTTTTAGATATAAATGTGTTTTATGGACTGTTTTAAGAGTTTTATTTTATTTTAGGTCAAAATTTTTGTTTTAAATTAAGTTTACTTATCTATAGCTATGTTGCCACGTTTAAGTTTGTTATATTAATGTTTAAAGATGTCTAAGTTGTAATTTTTTTGTGAATTATACACTATTTCTTGCTATTTTAGGGACACATTTTATGCTGTTTTATGGAATGTTTTAGCTATAAATGTGTTTTAGGGACTGTTTTAAATTTTTGAACAGATTTTGTTTGAATTATACAATATCTCTTAGGGACTGTTATAGTAATTTATGATGTTTTAGGGACAGATTTAGATATCAATGTTTTTCAGCTGCTGTTTTGGTGTTTGATTTATATTTTTTCCTGATATACATGTTATTTTGGGACTGTTTTATCAATTTTATAAGATTTTTGTGAATTATACTTAACTTCTTAGTGTTTTAGTCAAAAGAGTCACAATATTAGATATCAATATGTTTTAGGGACTGTTTTAGTGAATTATACACTACTTCTTGCTGTTTTATGTTTTTTATGTTGTTTTATGGACTGTTTTAGATATAAATGTGTTTTATGGACTGTTTTTACAGTAATAATAATAATCAATACCCCATTTTTGTATTTCAAATGATGATGTCTAACTAACATGATCTATGCATCCGTAAATATTCCCCCTCACACAATTGATACAGTGTTTTATAATAGAGAGATATTTCAAATATTCCAAAAACTCCTTGAATGTTTCACAACAATTGTTCATTTAAAGACCCTCAGACAATTGATATAGTCTTTTAAAAACTTAAATTTGTTTATGAATCAGAGATTTTGTTTTCTAAAATAAATGTTTAACTATAAAGGTCAATGGAGAACCCTCCCATCATTTCTCTTAATGAATTGGATGTAACCAAGACAGACGTGACTATTAAAGTTCGTATACTTAAGCTTTGGAAGCTACTATCATTTAAAGTCAAGAATGCTATTCATGCGGTCGAACTGATCCTCATGGATGAGGAGGTAGTTTATCAGTTTATAACAATTTTTTTTATATCCTATGTTTCATCTTAAAAGGTTATATTTGTTTGATAGGGTACCAAAATTCAAGCAAGTGTTGGTGGTAATTATCTTGTAAAGTATGGAAGATTGCTGGTAGAAAAGAGTTGTGTCATGGTTACTAAGTTTGATGTTTGTGACAACGTGTCTCCGTACCGCCCAACCAACCATAAACATAAACTGTTTTTCAATTTCTCCACTGACATCAGAAGCATTGATGACTTTGGTGGTTCAATTCATGGATTCTCTTTTACATCATTCGATGTTCTTCGTAATCGTGCTATTCCGCAAGACTCTCCTGTTGGTAAGTCCATCGTATTTTAAAATATGTTCTTTTGATCTTTATTTACTTATATTACGTCATTGTTGTTGTTCTAATTTATTCTTTTGTTTGTTTATAGATATCATTGGTTATGTTGATGGTTGGTTTCCTATGGTTGATCATACCAGCAGTAATGGGAGAATGAACAAAAAAATGAGCTTACAACTTCGTGACTTAGAGTTATAATTTATTTATTTCTTTGATCTCCTTTATATATTTATCAATTAGTTCATGTTTTATAAAATTTTTATTCGTAGGTTCCTTAATATTTATCTGACTTTGTGGGGACAATATGCGGTGCAAATGTCAAAGTTTTTGGAACAGAAACCGAGTGATGTGTTTGTGATATTGCAGTTTGGAAGATATAGCTTTCATGAAGGTTTATACTTATTTAATTACTTTTATCTTTGTCATTAAAATTGTATATATTTTACATTCTATTGTTGTACTTATCAATGCTTAATTTTTTTAATAGAATTTTTTTGTCAAATATGTAGGTAAGGCATACGTGTCCAGTTCTTTTCAAAACAGCAATTTGTATCTGAACGAAAGCATTGATGAGCTAATTGATTTCCAAAAGAGGTAAGACGTACATATTTTTTCAAATTAACTGTTTTATTATTTGTTTCAGTATATTATTTTATGTCATAATGTTGAAATCATTATAATTTATAGACTAATTATATTTATAATAATTTGAAGGTTACTTGAAAGAAGACCGGATGTTGGTTCTTCTAGCCGTCCTTTTGGTTCATCTCAAGTTGGCAAAACTGTTCATGATGATTTTTTGGTTGGAACTGATTTCAAGACAATAGATGAAGTTAATAAAATTCAGGAGACAATGAATGTGATTGTGCTTGGTACAGTGATAAGTTTCCCTCCTGGTGTTGAGTGGTATTACAATTCTTGTAAGGATTGTATGAAGAAGGTTAGTGTGCTGTATTTTATAAGTGAGGGAGAGGATGGATTAGATTTAACTGAGGAGAAGCAGACAATTTGATGCATAAATGACGTTTGCAATGAAAAAGGTGTTTCTGTGGTTCCCCGGTAAAGTTCTAACTTTATGATAACTTTAAATTTAAAATTTTATATTTCAATACTATATTAGTACCAATTTTATTATTCTTTTTTAGGTTGAAACTTCAACTTAGGTTACAAGACTCTACTGGTATTGCATCTTTAACTTGCTTAGATCATGTAGCTCGAAAATTACTTGGAAAGAGTGCTCAAGAGTTAGTTGATAAGTTTCTTGATGTATCTCTTTTGGCTTTATTATTTTCCCAATTTATATAATTTATACATTCTCATATTGTAACACTGTTTTTACATCTTAAATTATTATGTAGGGTGAAACGGATAATTTGCTACCGGATGAAATTAGTAATTTGGTTGGAAAAAAGATGGCGTTTAAGGTTGAGATTTCTCCCTTTAATGTGCATAATCACTACAAGTCATTCACTGTCAAAAGATTTTCTGATGATCCTGAAATCATTTCTCAGCTTGAATCAAAGATAGGGATTGACCATGTAAGTATCTAATTATATTGATGTTAATTTTTTACAGTTATAATATATTTTACCTACATTCTTTATTCAACAATTTAACATAGCCTTCTTTGTTTATAATGTAGGTTGATGTTTCAAACTCTATGAATCTCTCATCTGGTGATTTTGCAAGTGTTGATACTGTCGATCTGAAGGTATTATTTTTAAACAAAGTATATGACAAAATCTATTTATTCATTTATTCTTATTCATCACTATTATTGTTTATAATAAAATAATATATTATTTTCATTTAAATTCATCTCCATATTAAGGATGATTCTCCGATGTCACTGATTGGTTCAAGTGCTGGATCAATATCTTTGGCTACCAAAAATGCTGAAATGATAAGTGAACATTGCGAGTTGAAGCGTAATCTTGCGGAGTCTTATGATCATGACGAGTCAGCAACAAAAGCTGTTTTAGGTTGCAATGAAGGTCCGCATTTTATTTCTATTTGTTTTTTCAATCTTTTGGATTTTGTAAGTCTATATTTCTAATCCATATTTTCTACTTAAATTAGAATTCAGCACTTATAGCAAAGAGAAGCGCAAGACAAGAAAACATACTACTAACCAGAAGGTACTATCTATTTTTTTTAAACACATTCCTATTTCTAAATACAAACGTTTTTGTATTTTAACAAATCTATTTACTTGAATTTGAAGGATTCTATACCATTGAACAATGTTTATGAGACTCCGGTTTCATTGATTGATTCAAGTGCTGGTGGTATGGCTTTGCGTAACAAAAGGCCAGGAAAGATGAAGGCACAACCTGAGCTGAAGCGTGTTCTTGCGGAAGATTATGATTGTGACGACTCTGGAAGTAAAGATCCTTTATCTTTGAATGAAGGCTCTAAGTCCCTTTTGATTCCCAAGAAGGAAAAATGATCACATCTATCCATTGTTAAGACAATTATTATTCCATGTTTAGGATATCTATTATTTGTTTTTGAAAACTTATGTTGTTTAAGTCACTTGATGTAGGAATGATGGTTGTGCCTTTTGGATTTGGTTATTTAAATTTATCCTTGGTTTTATATTTCTAAATTTTTGTTTGAGCAGTGTTAATTTTACTTTTATTAAATCTGTGTTAAAATTGTGTTAAAATTAGTTTTGTTATTAACATATATATATTTTATTTCAATTGTGTTTTAAATTAACATTTTTTTATTTTTTCCATTACTTTTTTGACGTTTTAAAACCAAATGAATTGAAACAAGTTTGTAATATTAAACAGATTATGAATTATGATTTAACTTTAATTATTAGTAGAATTTCTGAGATATACATCATTATCCCAATATAAATACAACACCATTGTCGAATGTTTCACGAATATTTATTAACACTCCCAATAAAAAAAATTGTTTAATGATTTATTAAAAAAAAAATTCAAATAATTTCCTACATCTTAATTTTTTTTTTTTTTTTGCAGTGTTAAACACAAACTCTACCGATATTGAGAGTCATCACAGGAGAAAGTTACGAAAGCTATATTTGGATAGAAGAAAAGTTAACAATGGTGTTAAAGAGAATGTTTTTAATAACAAAGAGAATGTCATCAAAGACAATCTTCTATGTAATTCAATATCTGTTACTAATTCTCCCATTGAAAGTATTATAAGCCCTTTGTCTGACATTACAACAGGTACTATATTAAAAACTTTTATTATAAAAAATCTACAAATATACAGCTTACCAATTTTTATTTTCATTATCACATATACTTTTTGTTAATATTATTTTTATTTTCTATTTTTTAATCATGATTTGTTTCTATATAATTTTATTACAGGTTTTAATAATTGCACAAATACAACACCAGGAGGGAATTTAACACCAATATCTATTAACCGTCCCAGTAATTATTTTGTTTAATGTTTTATTTATTTTTTTCTAATAAATTCCTATATCTTAAATATTATCTTTTTGTACAGTTTTAAACACAAACTCTACCAATATTGAGAGTCATCATAGGAGAAAGTTACGAAAATTGTATTTGGAACAAGAAAGGCTAACAACAAAGAGAATGTCATCAAAGAGAATCGTTTATGTAATTCACTATCTTTTACCAATGGAAATAATAGAAGTCCTGTCTCTGACATTACAGCAGAATACTTAAATGGTAACACCATAATATTTTCATTTTTTTATATTTTATTTTGCATCATTAATTTTTTTTTTGTTACAGGTTTAAATAATTCCATGGACAATATTAACAGTCAACAAAGGCGAAATTTAAGAAAGACTATTTTGGATAAAAGACGATCGAATGAAAGTGATACTAAAAAAGACGAATTTGTGGGCATCTCAAAAGGTACATTTTACATAAATATACAATATACAAAAAAAATATTTTAATTGAAATTGCTTCCAACTTTATAATTGCTTATTACAGATTTACAAATATTATTTAAATATTTTTCAACAGATTATGTTGATCACTTAGATCAAAATGTCATTTGCCAAATATGTCAAGCAAAATTATGGGATGTTGAAGCTCGTAGAGGGAATACAAAAATCCAATTTAGTTCAAGTTATTCAATTTGTTGTGCATATGGTAAAGTTCAACTTCCTAATATGAAGGAAGCACCACGAAGTTATCAGTCTCTTTTTAATGGACTGGATTCAAAAAGCAAGTCATTCATCAAGAACATTCGTCGATACAATTCCATGTTCTCATTTACTTCCATTGGCGGAAAAGTTGATGAATCCATTAACAGAGGCAATGCTCCTTATATATTCCGATTGGGTGGTCAGAATTACCATAGAATGGGAAGTCTTCTACCAGTGGATGGATCTAAACCAAAATTCTCCCAGCTTTATATATATGACACTGACAATGAACTTTCAAATAGACAATCTGCTTTTGGGTACATATTCAATGTAACTATTTTATTTTTTAAGAATCTTTTTTAATTTTAAATTAATATTATATGTTTTGAATTTCTTTAGTGAATCTAATAGAGCTTCTTCATCAACATCTTTGGATCTTGATCTTCAAGTTATACAACATATACAGAATATGTTAGACTCGGAGAATGTTTTGGTTAAAACATATCGCATGGTAAGAGATTTTTTTTAAAGATAACTGTAATGCTGAGCTAAAGTTGCGGCTCATTGGAAGAAGGCAACAAGATGGAAGAACATACAACTTACCAACTGCTTCTGAAGTGGCAGCTTTAATTGTTGGTGACATTGGCGATTCGTTAGAAAACAGAGATATTATTGTAGAAACGAAATCTGGTGGTCTACAACGTATTAGTGAGTTACATCCATCGTATCTTGCTCTCCAGTATCCACTTTTGTTTCCTTATGGTGATGATTGCTACAGAATTGATATTCCTCATAGAGGTGTTACTCCTTCTACATCAACCAAACGAACATATGTCACTATGAGAGAATTCTTTGCATACAGGATACAAGATAGGCATGGTGTTTTTTCATTAATTCTAAATTCACGTCGCCTATTTCAACAATTCTTAGTTGATGCGTATACCATGATTGAAACTGAGCGACTAAACTACATATGTTTTCAACAGAAGGTTCTAAGATGTGATACTTTTGAGAACCTCTCCAATTTACGTAACCATGGTAATATAAATGTATCCAACACTGGAAAGCGTGTCATGTTGCCTTCGTCGTTCACTGGAGGTGCTCGGTATATGATGCAGAACTATTTGGATGCAATGTCTCTGTGTAAGTGGTATGGATATCCAGATGTTTTTATAACCGTGACATGCAATCCTAAATGGCTTGAAATTAAAAGATATCTTAAGGACACCAATTTAAGTCCTGAAGACAGGCATGATATCCTCTCTAGATTGTTTAAAATCAAGCTCAATGCTTTGATTAAAGACTTGAAGGATAACTCAATATTTGGCAAAGTTTCAGCAGGTATTTTTTCAAATTTACTATTAAGCTTCATTTCTTCTTAATATTTAAAAAATGAATACAAACATTTAATATTTTATTTTCTTTACTTTTTGTAGTTGTTTATACGGTGGAGTTTCAGAAGCGTGGGTTGCCGCATGCGCATATATGTTTATTTATGCATCCCGATCACAAGTTTCCAACTGTTGAACACATTGATCCCCTCATTTCTGCTGAAATTCCTGACCGAAACGATGATCCAGAGTTGTATACTCTTGTCAGTGATTTCATGATTCATGGTCCTTGTGGTCCTCACAACGTCAACTGCCCATACATGGTAGATAATAAGTGTTCTAAAGGCTTTCCAAAGAGATTCCGTGATCATACGTCTGTCGACATCGATGGTTTTCCTCTCTATAGAAGAAGAGATTCAGGAATGTTTGTTGAAAAATCTGGAGTTAAGCTAGATAACAGATTTGTTGTTCCCTACAACAAAACACCTTTGAGGAGATATCAATCCCACATCAATGTTGAATGGTGCAATCAAGCTGGATCTATAAAGTATTTGTTTAAATATATCAACAAATGGCCTGATCGTGTTACCGTTTCCATTGTTGAAAGTAACACATCAAACGAACCTGATCCACCGGTTGATGAGATTAAAAAATACTATGATTGTCGATATTTGTCTGCATGTGAGGCATCATGGCGTATATTCGCATTTGATGGTTCATTATAGGCACCCAGCTGTTATTCGTCTCCCATTTCATCTTCCGAACCAACAAAATGTTGTATACGGTGAAGACGATGATATTGACTTAGTCCTCAATCGGCCGTCAATGAATTGTTCAATGTTTTCAGCTTGGATGGATTGTAACCAAAGAGATGAAGTTGCCCGAGAGCTTACTTATGTTGAATTCCCTACTAAGTTTGTGTTTAAAAAGGATGAACGTTGTTGGAAACGTCGGAAACTGGGAAGTTTTGCAATTGGAAGAATTCATGTTGTTTCTCCTACTCTTGGGGAGGCATATTTTTTGAGGATTCTTTTAAACAAACTTAAAGGTCCTCAATCCTTTGATGATATCCTCACTGTAAATGGTCGTAAATTTAATACCTTTAGAGAAGCATGTTATGCTCACGGTCTACTAGATGATGACATGGAATATATAGAAGCTATCCAAGAAGCAAGTCATTCAGGCTCCGGTTATTATCTTCGCACACTCTTTGCTACGATGTTGACGTGCCAGACTCTATCTTTGCCGGAACGTGTATGGCAAAAAACATGGGAATTATTATCAGATGGCATCCTCTATAAACAACGACAGATTTTAAAGTCTTCAGGTACAACTACTTTATGACAATTACTCATTTGTATGTTTATTTGTAATGTTTATGTTTATAATTCACATTCACATATATTTTATATATATATATAATCATGTTAAAATGTTTTATTTTATCCAATGATTCCTTTTAGATTTTAACAAATATTTGTTTCTTATAGATTGGATTATATTAATCTAAAAAGTATATCTTTAATGTGTTTTTTTCAGATTTATGCCTCACTGATGATCAAGTTAAAAATCTCACATTGTACGAGATTGAGAAGATTTTAATTTGTAATAATTCCAGCTTACGAAATTTTAATACAATGCCTTATCCTGATCATGAGTTGATTTCTACTTCAAATAATCGTTTGATTACTGAAGAGCTGGATTATGATAGAATTGATCTTCAAGAGCAGTTTGAGAACCTTTTAGTTTCATTAACCGATGAACAAAGATTTATTTATGATGATATCATGAAAGCGGTTGAAGACAATAAAGGTGGTGTTTTTTTTTGTTTACGGTTATGGAGGTACCGGTAAAACATTTCTTTGGAAAACGTTATCTGCATCTCTAAGATCAAAAGGGGAAATTGTTTTAAATGTTGCCTCAAGTGGGATTGCATCTTTGCTTCTTACAGGAGGTAGGACAGCTCACTCTCGATTTCTCATTCCGATTAATCTGAATGAAGACTCAATGTGTACTATAATCCCTAACAGTGATGTTGCAAATCTATTAAAGAAAACATCATTGATTATATGGGACGAAGCGCCAATGGTACACCGACATGGTTTTGAAGCTTTGGATAGAACTCTAAAAGACATATTGAAATGTGATGGTTCTCATAATTCCCAAAGTCCATTTGGAGGTAAAACAATCGTATTTGGTGGAGATTTCCGACAAACTCTTCCTGTCATTCAAGGTGGTACTAGACAAGACATTGTTAATACTTCGTTGACTTCTTCGTACATATGGCACCACTGCAAAGTACTCACTTTAACTAAGAACATGAGGTTGACTGCAGGAAGTGGAATGCATGATGTTGGGCAAATACGAATGTTTGGTCAGTGGTTGTTGGATTTGGGTGAAGGGAAACTAGGCGGATCTAATGATGGTGATGCGATTATAGATATACCCGATGATCTTTTAATCATGGATTCCGTTGATATAATTTCAAGTCTTATAGAGTTTGTTTATCCTTCTCTTCTTGAAAATTACCAAAGTTCTGGTTTTTATCAAGAAAGAGCGATTCTTGCACCGACGAATGAAGTTGTTGATGAAATTAATTCTCAGTTGTTGCTGATGTTCCCAGGCGATTCCAAGGAATACCTAAGTTCCGATAGTATTTGTGAGACAGAAAATCTACATGATGGTTTTGATCAAAGTTTATACTCTCCTGACGTACTAAATGGTCTTAAAATCTCTGGTGTTCCAAATCACAAATTAGTACTAAAGGTCAGTGTTCCGATCATGCTCCTCAGAAATATTGATCAAAAAATGGTTTGTGCAACGGAACTCGCTTAAAGGTAATATCACTTGGAAATCGCGTTATTAAAGCAGAAGTGATATCTGGAAGCAACATTGGTGCTCGAATTTTTCTTCCTAGAATTGGTATAATACCGTCGGATAAGAAGGTTCCTTTTAGATTTCAAAGAAGACAGTTTCCTGTTGCTTTATGTTTCGCTATGACAATTAATAAAAGTCAAGGCCAGTCATTATCCAGAGTTGATTTGTATTTGAAAAATCCAATATTTTCTCATGGTCAACTTTATGTTGCTTTGTCGAGAGTCAAGAGCAGAGATTGACTCAAATTATCAATTCTTGATAATGATGGTAACCTTACTAATAGGTCATCTAATGTTGTATACAAAGAAGTTTTTAGTTACTTGTAATTTGTATTTGTATATGTAATTTGTTTTGTAATCAAACGCATAGTTTTTATATATTATTGTTTCATAGCATAACATATGTTACTATAGTTGATTAGTGTTTCATAGTATAACACATAAACGTTTACAAACATATCTATAATAATTGAAACAAAAATGAACTTGTACGAAAATTCGTCATCTATTATACACAACACCATGACGAGACTAAAGTTTAATAAATTATCAATTGTCTATTACCATTAAGCATAACACATAATATCCAAATTAGTCAAGCTATTCTACCCCAAAAGAACAACCAACCATGCAATTACCTGTCTCTTAACCTTGATTTACATAAAGCCCAACCCAAAATAACCAAAACGTGTCTAATTTAGCCACAATTTTTTCTACACCAACTAGGACTCTAAAGCCCAACAAAAGAAACTACCATATATTGTTTATAAAAACAACCAGAACCACAAGCACACTTCCCAGTCATGCACGCAATTTCTTCTTTTTAACACAATGCTTCTCCACAACCTTTGTCAATCTCAATAGCTTACTTGAGTTGTTGAACTCAAAAAACAGTTCCGATCCAATTTTGATCTTCCAAGCCTTCAAGTAAGTCGACCATCCAACAAATCCATACCGGAACCGTTTGTGATGTTTTTCCGATCTGGTCATGATGTTCTTGACTTCACCTGTCAGGTTTTGAACTCTGGCTTCTTTGAGATGATCAGGAGATAGGTCCAACACAGATGACACTTTTGCTGGTATTCACTGAGAAGCACAACATATTCCAGTCATTAGTAAATATAGGATTTGGATAAGAAGTTGAACAAGGAAACAATAAAAAATCTATAAAATCTTACAATTCTGTGTTCCGCAAATCTTGTGAAGTTCAAAACCGGTGATTGTGGGTTAACTTTTTGAACAGTCTTCCTGCGCTTCGTCTGAACATAATTGAATTAATTAGAGCATATTATCACAAAAGGAACATGAGACTATATTATCACTAAAAACAATATTATCACAAAAGGAACATGAGACTATATTATCACGCAAAACAATATTATCACCTATATTATTACAAGGAAACAAATAACTCCTAAGTTATCATCAAACCCAATGAGCAAATGACTATATTATCATGAAGCGAATAACACCTATATTATCATGAAACCAAATGAACAAATGACTATATTATCATGAAACAAATAAAGCATGTATTATATCACCAAACAAAATGAACAAACCACTATTTTATCTATTAAGAAATAACGCCTATATTATAACCAAACAAATATCGGCTATATTATCACCACACCATTTAAACCCAAACCCATTTATTGAAGAAACCATATTGAGCGAAAGCCACTATGTAATTAAGATATATGAACTATGTAAACAATAAAAATGTCAAAAAAACTTACAATTTGGTTTTGTAGCAGGTCTGTGGATTTCAAGACCGGAGAACCAGTGATTGGCGCTGCATCAACCATTTTAACCCTGCTTCGAAGATTTCGTTGTGTCTGTAACAAAAGTAACACAAATAATTAATAACTTTTATAAAAATCTGTTACTATCAAATATAAACTGTAAATGTCAAAAATACTTAGAATTTGGGTTTCTACCAGGTCTGTGGTTTTCAAGACCGGAGAACCAGTGCTTGCCGCTGCATCAACCCTTTTAACTCTGCTTCGAAGATTTCTTTGTGTCTGTACCAAAGGTAACACAAATAAGTAATAACTTTTAAATAAATCTTTTACTATAAATATAAAACGGTAAATGACTTGAGGAATATTCATTTTTTGTTTTAAATACCTGAGCTTCATATACCTTGGACTTGCCTTTAACCGTCACAAAAAAAAGAATAAGTATGAATATGTAAAAGTTAATTAATAATTCGAATAAATAAATGATGTACCGGATTTGTAGTAGTTTATTACCAAAACATGAATACGTAAAAGTTAAATAATAATTCAAATTAATAAATTCATAAATGTTAAACATATAAAACACTTTTGGAGGTATCTTCGTCTAATAAAGCATGAATACGTAAAAGTTAAATAATAATTCAAATAAATAAATTCATAAATGTTAAACATATAAAACACTTTCAGAATGAACAACTTCAATACTTACATCTTTTTTATTTCCTTCCCTATCATCTTCAAACACATCATCCGGCAGGTTTGATTCAACTATCATATCATCATCCGTAGTACACTAGAAATTTTAAAAAACCTCAGACAAAAATCAGTATAATTATAAATAGTTTCGATATATACTTTTAAAAGAACACCTCAACCTTTTTTAGAAAAACTTTTGTTCCGGTGTCAGGATCGAATATCGAAACATCAAAGGTCATTGAATCGAGCCTGGTAAAAACCAAGAAATAGTCAGTGTCTAGAGGGACCTCTTTCACCACCTTACTCCATCCAGCCTTGAAATAACCACCCTCCGAGCTTCCTTCAAGTCTTACATTCCAAAATCTTTGTCCAAAATATACCTTGGCCATTCCACCTTTGAAATTTTTGCCGTAAAACTCATTAAAAAATTTATCTGCCATTACCTATAAAAGAAATTCAACAAATTATTACTATAGAATTTCAATAAATTAAAGATTTGTTTAAAATTAGTACTGAACTAATATAAATTCACTTACAGACATTCCAAGTTCTGATTCAATAGCCGCTGTAATATACGAGTTCTGACATACCAAATCTTTAAAACACAATACTTCAAATTTCAACTGTCCAACTGCCTTGATCAATAACCCATCTTTGTATTTCAATTTATGATGTCTAACTAACAAGATCCATCCATCTGTAAATACTGTCCGATCATTTTTTTTCGTAATACGCACCTTTCTCAAATTTTCACTAGGGATGAGATCGGTACGATACCGGTACCGTACCGGTACCGATACCGTAAATACCGTTACCGAAATTGAAGAAATGTGGATACCGATTACCGTACCGTATTTATAGATTCGGTACCGGTACGGTACCGGTATCGGTACCGGTATTTCGGTACTTTACCGCATTGGTACCGCTTTGGTGTAATCCACTGTTTTACCTAAAAAATATAATGTGCAACCCATCCATCTATTATTAACTAAACTAGAGTAATATACATAGGAATGTAAATGAAAGGTAAACATATTAAACATCCATGGTTTTGACTTTTAACCAATTCCGAGACACCATCAAGTTCAACAAAAGGGGTTTCTTCAACAATAGTGTCGTCTCCTTACACAACCAACCACAAAGATATTAAAAATTTAAAAATAAGAAAAGAGATATTGATAATTTATAACCAAACCATTAAAAAATTAACTTACTTCAATGGATTCCATGCTTTTTACCGATAGTTATTAAATTCGGTATTAAACCGGTATTTACCGAAAAATACCGGTACCGATACCGTTTTTTACCGATACCGAATTTCGAAAAATCTATTACCGATACCGGTACCGTTTATGATCGGTACGGTACGGCATCGGTACGGTACCGGTATGGTACCGGTACGGTACCGGTATTTCGGTAAAAAATCTCATCCCTAATTTTCACCATCCAGTATGTCAACTGTTTTATAATACGGGATGTTATCGCCCCACAGATTATAAGCAAAATCATTTGGTATCTCCTAATAAAGCAATAGAAAACATGTCAATTGATAACCTCAAATGTTCATATAACAGTCCAACGAAATTAAAAAAAATTACCATTAAAAAAGGCTCTTCTTTATCAAGAAATGCTATGAATGAATGAGCGTTTTTTCTTGAATCCATATCTGGACAGAATGAAATAGATACTCACATTTAGGAAGGGAAATACACTATCATATGCATAACTTGAATATAAGGAATTTTTACAAGGATTTTCATAGCATTCATACAAAAACCATATGAAATCCTGTGGGTATCTAATGAATGCAATAACAGTTAAAGTGAGTGACTACCTTGAGCTATGAACATCAAAACAACATGAAAACAACTTTAAGAAGAGCCTCTTACATTAGCAAACTTTCAGTAGCACCATTTTAACCCAAAAAAGTCCATCATTTTAACTCAAATACATCATCTATGCAATGTGTTTAACTACAAACAGTGTTTGATCATTATCACGGATTTAGGGTTTCATGAAAAATGAAACATACAGTAAACATTATTCAGATCGGCAAATAAGTCCCGAAATCAAACTGAAACACAAACGATTGAAGTTCCGGTCATCATGATTTTGTTTTCGGAAACTTAGATTCTGATTATTTAACATATAAAGTACAAAATATTAAAAAAGTCAAGAAATGAGATCAAAAAACATATACCGGATGTTGAACTTGAATGTAGAACGGCGGAGTGATCGGATCCTCAGGCGGAACCACTGCGTTTTTTCGAAGAAGTCTGGTTTAGGTTTTGTTAGGTAGAGAGCGGAACTTGAATGTGTGAAGAAGACAATGAAAGTTTTGGTGTGCTGTCTATTTTTTAATCTTTTTTCCAAAAAATAAATCCTTTAATTTTTTTTTCTAAAAAACTCTTATTGTTAATTTAAGATAAATGAATTAGAAAAAAAAATTTGCAAATTTTTTTTAAAACAAACCATAACCGTCACGTTAGCAAGGCGGCACGGTAAAAAAGACATGTGGTGGACAAGACGTTAAAGTGGTTTTCTTCTTTTATGTTACCCCCCCAAAAAAAAGTGTTTAATTTATAATAAATCATAGAAAATTTTTTCTTTTGCAAATATAAAAAATTACGTTTTTTTACTTTTACTTTTCAAATCATATGGCTAGAACTTCACTCAACCCTATGTTGGGAAGTTGCAATCTCACTTCCCAAGATAGGGTTGAGTGAAGCTCTAGCCATATGATTTGAAAAGTAAAAGAAAAAAATTTATGTGTGATGAGTGTCTACGATTAAAGAGAGGAATAATACAATAAACATATTCGAACCCTATCTACGAACCTTCTTTTATGAGGTATGTAACCCGTTATTTACTGTTAAATTTCGCAATGTAGGTTGTTTTGCGACATGAGTAGTTTGATTTGGGGTGTTCAACTGTTCAACAATATTTCAGTTGTAGTGATGGAAATATCATTATTCATTAACGTTTATTCGTAATATGATCATACAACCATTAAAAATTCAACTTCCTAACACGACTCGCTTAAATGTCCTAGGTAATTGAATTTATGTTTTTTCCTTCTTGGTAAGGTTTGCCAAACATGGGTCTTAGCATGAAGAGTTATCAGGTTATAATTCATAAAAAAAAAACTTTTTGACGTTTTAAAACCAAATGAATGGAAACAAGTTTGTAATATTAAACATATCTAAAATAATTCGACAAAAATGAAGTTGTACCAAAATTCGTCATCTATTATAGACATCACCATGACAAGACTAAGGTTTAATAAGTCATACGATGTGTATTACTATTAAGCATAACACAAAAGATGAAAATTAGTTAAGCTATTGGACCCAAAAAGACCAAATAACCACGCATTTACATGGTAACATACATTTACACAAGTAATAGCAAAGATGGTATGGTCCAATAGCTTAACTAATTTTCATACCATCTGACTTTGCAACTAATCTGTGGGGAGATAAAGCCCAACCAAGAAAACTACACATATTGTTTATAATAACAACCAAATGACCATTTCCCACAGTTCATGTACGCTTCGTCCAAAGCTTTTACCACTTCCCACTTCTTACCAAAACCTCTTTAGCTTGTATCTTACCCTTGCCTTTACCCTTCACAAAAAAAAAGTCATAACTATTAATGTGTAAAAGTTTAATAACAAGAATAATAAATAATTTCTTTAAAATAAAGTACATGATGTACTTACCACGTCATCTTATTTGAAAACGATTTCAGTGCCAGTCTCTACATTAAAAACAGAAACTTCAAAGGTTTTCAAATCAAGCATTGTAAAAACCAAGTATGGTTCGTTCTCCAAAGGCACCTCCTCAACCAGTTTACGCCATCCATCTTTGAAACAACAACAATGCGAACATGCTTCCAACTTGACATTCCAAAATCTTTCTCCAATATATACCGTTGTCATTTCACCCTTGTAGTTTTTACCATAAAAGTTCTTCCAAAATGTATGAGGCATAAGCTATAAAATAAATTCAAAAAATCATTATTAGAGAATTAGAAAATATTAGACAGCTGTTAAAAATGAGTACTGAACTAATATAAAGTCACTTACAGAAATTTCTGGTACAGTTTTTTGTTGTGCTATAAAATAAGAGTTTTGACAGACATATTCTTTGAACCATGAAACATTGAATATGTATGGCCCGGTGGCTGTTATCAATACTCCATCATTTAATTTCAAAGCATTTTTTCTAACCAACTTAATCCATCCGTCAGTGAATATAGGTTCTCCATTTCTCTTTCTAATCCTTACAAACCTCAAACTGTCACAATCTCTTATTTGTACTGTTTTATCATAGGGGACTTTATCTCCCTACAGATTAGTTGCAAAGTCAGATGGTATGGTCTAATAAAACAATACAAAACATAAAGCAATAGCAAATATGTGAGATGATAATGTCAAATAACATTATCAGATTAGCACCGAAAGAAGAAAAACATACCAAAAACACAATATCTTCTCCAATAAATTTTAAGAACGAAGGAGGTATCTTCGTTAAATCCATTTCTGCACCCAATTTAAGCAGTTATATTTTCATAATCAAGCAGAGTGAGAATCAGTAAAAAATTGTTTAATTAGACAATTGATGGTCATGACTTGCATATATAATCAGCGGCTAGCCGGACAAGTGTAACACAATAACTTCAAATTTTGTAAAGTTATATATACATATAAACATGAGAACCAAGGCAGGAACATATGATATGAACATTTCCCCTGTTTAATAATTCAACGCAGTATTAATTCTATACATAATTAGACAAAAAATCAATGATATTATCAATAAAAAGAAGTATTTCTATTTTTGTACCAAAATAGAATGAAAATAAACTATTGGCATTTCATCAAACATCTTATACACATGCCCAAACCAAGCCGAACACACTAAACATTCAATTCAGTGAACATATTCAAGTTGTACAATCTCATTCTCTATTAATAACCATTCAAGTATGCATTATAAGGTTGTTTATAGAAACATTACCATGAAAAATCAGCATAAAAACATCACCATTATCAAGTATAATCCTAAAAAAAATATCATTCTAACCAGAAATGTTACATCAAATACCAAACAGTGGCAAAATTCTAAAAAACCAGCGCCATAATCAAGCACAAGCATTCAAAATATCCGTTTTAGGGTTTCAAATGAATATCAACAGAAACAATTGAAGTTCCGGTCATCATTATTTTGTTTTCCGACATTTAGATTCTGATTATTTAACATTATTAAACAAATAAAAGTATGAAATCTGTGAAAAAACAAGAAATCAGTTTAAAAAAAAGGTTACCGAATGCAGAGATTTCTGATAATTGTTAGTTGATAACCGTTTCTTGAGTGTAATCTTTGTCGCGTATGTTGAAGAAGGTACCGAATCCAGAGATTTAGGGTTTGAGTTTGGTTGTGGTTAGTGTATTTTGGGAGAGAAGAAGAAGCGTATGGGGGAAGCCAGAAGTCTCCAGCGTGTTTTTGGGAGTGTTTTGTGGTACTTGGATATCCAAACAAATAAAAACCCACCCACGGATCCTTTTTTTTATCTTCCCCCAACAAAAATCAATTCATATAATAAATTATATAAAAAAATTTATTTTGCAAATTTAAATTTTTAAAAATCAATTCATATCCCATAAAGTTCATTGGTATATAAAAAAATGAAAATTCATTATGTGATTTAGTTTATACCTTTTAAATGGAATTTTATTTTCAATTGTCTTTTTTGAGGTTACATATATAATGTTGTTGGTTCGGTCTATCTGACGACCAAATCTGTGAAAGTCACGGGTATAAAACATTAAGTGTGGGAGGGTATAAATAGGAGACATTAAGAGTGACGTAGCAGTCACGTTAGCAAGGCGGCATGTTAAGAAAAACTCGTGGTAGAAATGACGTTAAAGTGGTGTTAGTATGAAGAGGTTATCCAATTATAAGAAATTAAATATATAAAATTATTTTGTAAATATAAATTTTTATAAAACAACCCATAACCCGTGAAATCACGGGTATATAACCTAGTTAATATATGTGATTCTGATTTCATATACTATAAAACTTCATGTGATTGAATGAATGTTTTTGGTTAATATATAGAAATTATGCCTCCCGTTCCTAAATACAAACACCTATCCGGCCATCAAAAACGTAAGAAGAGGAAGAGAAAAGAAAGGCGGACGAAGTAAAACAAAACCGAATACACAAGTTTTTTTCAAAAGAAACTCAAAATTCTAGTTCTAACTTGGGTGACGATAATGTGGGTGAAGAAGACGTGAACGTAGATGAAGAACCACACCGTTCGCTTAGCAAGTAGGTTCGATAACTTGATCATTTTTGCGACACTATTTTTGTTAATTTGTTTTTATCCATTTCTTAACAATTATCATAGTATTATCGATTTTTAGTATTTATATATTTGATTAAATTATTGATGAGTTTGTATTATATGAAGATTTGCGAATAGAGGCCAAATTTTTTATCTCGAACAGGGCTAAAAAAAATTTTGTGCTTTTCGGAGACGGCCCTGAGGCTGGTATACGAGCTCTAAACTAACTTATCAAAAGGTTTACATTGCTTGTTGTAGAAAACAACTTATCTAACGTTATATAATAGTAAAAAACAACTTATTATGAAAATTGATTCAGACTTGTAAGCAAAAAGTTTTTGTTTTGTTTGATATGTACTACAACAAACCAAGTAACACAATGACTAAAACACAAGCTTAATATAATAATACTCACCATTCTGAAGCTCAAAAACATGTGGTGTTTATGGTTAGCATGAAAGGATGACGTTCAACAAGTCGCCATTGAAGATTTGCTTGACAAATCTTGATAAATCTCATCTTCGCTGGTGAACACCTAAAAAACAATTTATTGGGAAAAAATGTTAAACCATCAAAAACCATCCAAATTCCTACAGCCAACCACAAGCAATGTCGTAATCGCTCGCCTAAGCGGTGATTAATAGCTAATCGCTCGCCTGGATTTGCCCAAATGGTTTGTCCAGGCGCTCATAGTCAAAATGGGTCAAAATCAGTCCAAAATCTCTCAAAATCGGACCTAGTTTGTCAAACAAAATTGGACCAAATAAATTAAGTAGGATGAGTTCTTGCCTTATTTTGAACCAAAATCGAAGCAAATTTGAGCAGAAATTTTGGGGCTGAGTTTGTATCTTGTGTGTGCTCTTGAAGAAGTGAAAAAGGGCGAACAATGAAGGGGTTGGTAAATTAGGGTTATTTCCATACTATAAATAGGCAATAGCAACACTTTGTAGTTTGTTGTTGTACTCTACCGGGATGAGTTTTTTTTTTTTTTTCAAATACCCGTATTCTTACATGTACCTGTTTTTGTACATGTACTTGTATTCGTACCGATTTTAGGTATTTGGTACATATATCGGTACCCAGTTTTATTGATTTTAGTATTCGGTACTTTCGGTATTGGTACGAGTAAAAACGGGTACCGGTACAGAATTTTACGTAGACCTTTAAAAGTTTTTTTTGTATTATGTTTTATTTCGTATTATGGTATTTATAGTACTCGTATTGATTTTACCTATATGGTACCCGTATCGTATCATATTGGTACTCGTACCAATTTTACCTATTTGATACTCGCACTATATTGGTACTCATGTCAAATTTACCTATTTAGTAGTCATACAAGTGCTCAAAACTAAATACAAACAAAATGGTACCAAAGCGGGTACAGTACCGAAAATACCCGTACCGTACCTATATATTTGGTACGGTATTTGGTACCCAGTTTTGTTCAAATTCGGTACCGGTATTTTTGATACGGGTATGGGTACGGGTACTGTACCAATCCCATCCCTAGTACTGTATGTTTAAAGGAACTTTTTTTTTAACTTGATTTTTCACTTTTCACCCAAAGATTTATATTTTTTGCATTTTAATTCCTTTGATTTTTTTTACTTTTAACCCAAAGGTTTTCATTTTTTGTAATTTAACCCCAACACATTTTAGAGTGAATTACAAGTTTTATCCTTTATTTATATATCAAATTTCAGGCGATATCCTTTGTCATTAAAATTGACAAGTTTTGTATTTAATGTTTTAAGATTCTACACGTTTTGTCCTTTGTCCCTAGCCTAGTTAATTTTTTTGGTTAAATCAGATCATGTGCAACACATGAGGGTATTTTTGTCATTTATTTTTCAGGGACTAAATGTGTCAATATCTTAAATACCCAACCATTTTTAAATAATAAAACTACTCTATCTCTCGTTATCTCTTTATATCTCTTTCTCAACTCTCTTTCTCTCCCACTTACCACCAACATCCAACACACACCACCTGTTATCTTCGCCACTTTCCACCACCATTCAAACTGTTCTAAGTAAATTATAACCGTTTGGCCTACTAATCTAGTCCCCTAATTTATAATAGTGTATACAAAATTATTTTTATTGGTAAATAAAAAAGAAACGGAAGTGATTAGAAAGAAAAAGTAGGCCGGTGGTGTTTTCATACTGATAAACAAAATATGATCCTTGAAGCATTAGTGAAGACAAATCGAATCCCTTGTTTTGTAGTTACACTCTGATCTATCTAATAAATCTCAAGATCTTTAAGAAAACTTTCAACTATTTTTTTTTAATTTAAAAGCACATCAACTTACTAGATCCATATACTTGAAGCAGAGCCGGCTCAAAATGTTGTAGGCCTAAAGAGGATAAAAAAATTGAGGCCCTTTTCACAAAAAAAAAATAAAAGAAAAAAATTGTTTTAGATCCTATTATTCATATATGATCTCTGTGTATACATAATTATAGATCATAAATCTCAATATCAATAATTTTAAATCTAAGATCACCTACATATAATATGTTTTTTTTTAGAATTTGAGGCCTATGGAAGTGGTGGCCCAAAGCGCTTGCTTTATTTCACTCCCCCTTGAGTCGGCCCTAACTTGAAGTCATCAGCAAGATAGTTTTTATAATCATATGCAATATATCAACTTAACAAGTAAAAATCCTAAATCATCTGAACAACCAAAAAAATCCCAAATCCCCCAAATCAACAAAACAACCAAAAAATTCCAAAATTCCCCATCTCTCTTCCAGTTCTCATATGGTGAAAAGTGAAAATGATTCCGGCCACCACCACCACTGTGACGGTGGTATATCTAGGGTTTCTAGAGAGAGATGGCGGCTAACAGTTGATGGTCAGGCGGTTTCGGATATCTAGGTTATAACCATGAACCGATGGAAGGTGGGAGAAGATGTTATTGTTGTTATCCATTTTTTATCTACAGGTGAGGTGAGTAGATCGGGGATTGGATCAGAAAAATTACTAGTATTTGAATCGATTTCAGATCATATGGGTTAGATCATTGGGATTACGTGAAGGTTAGGGGAGATGGGGGTGGAGGTGGAGATGGGGCGGCGATAGTGGCGGATGTGGTTGGGGGTGGAGAAAAATAGATTGTGGCGGCGTTGGTGGTGATGGAAGGAGGCGGCGGTGGTAGTGGAAGGAGGTTGAGGTGGTGGTAAAAGAGATGGAATAGAGAGAGAGAAAGAGTGTTCAATAGTTTCATTAGATATTAGAGAGAGAAAAAGATGAGTGTGTATATATAATATTTTAGTTTTTTTAATATGTTTTTTACTTATAGGCTAAAAAGACAATTATACCCTCATGTGCCTTGCACATGATAAGATTTAACTTTAACTGAAAAAATTAACTAGGTTAGGCCTAAAGGACATAACATGCAGTATTTTAAAACATAAAGTATAAAACTCATTAATTTTAAACATAAAGGACATCGCCTGAAAAGGTTGTTTACCTGATTTGGTACTCCCAAAGCTCTTATAAGTGACCGTCGCACGCACTTCTGTAACACCTTGGTGGAGAAGGTGTTAGATCGTTATGGAGTCACTCACTGTTTGCCCACCGCTTACCATCCTCAAACAAGCGGTCAAGTAAAGAACGCGAACCAAGGAGTGAAGAGGATTATTGAGAAAACCGTAGGGAAGAGTCGGAAAGATTGGCCCAGCAAATTAGACGATGCATTGTGGGCGTTTCGAACTACGTATAAAACACCCTTAGGAGCCACCCCATTATCGAGCTCTTTGGGCTCTTATAATCGCCAACCTAGATGAAGGGGTATGGTCCTAGACCTTGCGCCAACAAGGTATAAAGGTGTGCGTGCACAAAGGACCATACCCCAGCAAAACCAAATCAATATCGAACTTAGCTACCTTCATAGCTTCGCTCAAGCTGTGTAAACGTAAGCGTGAGCATGCAAGCTAAAGATAGTACATCCAGTACAATGATAGAACCTGCAGCCAATCAGGGCACGCCAGGCTGTGATCATGCAACCACCACAGTGAGCAATCGTGCAGGAGACAAATAGTACAAATGGACAGTGACGTGTAACCAATCAAGTTACACCACTCACAGCTGATGATAAACTCGACATCAAGGACGACCCTCAGGCCACGTGGCTCCAATCACCGTGCGCTAGCACCTCGATCCTCTTTACACACTAACGGTCGTGTCAGAAGGGACAAACATGATATTCCTTGATGGCGACGTCCAGCCCAAGGCCCATAAGCCCATCTCATTGTCCACACTTTTCAGCTATATATAGGAATCTTCACCTCCAGGTTTAAGGATCGCTTCTCTCAATTTCTCACTCTTAACCCCCATCTGTTTATCCTCAAACGAGTTCTTATTCTCACGCCGGATGGTGGTTACAAGGATAACCCCCACCTCTCCTCCTTGTAACGAGCTTCACGGTGTTGTTCGTTTTGCAGGATCGTGGTTTAGATCATTCAAGCCACCAGTCAAGGAAAGAAAGAAGATTAACCATTCTTGACGAGACCATTCTGACAAGCTTGACCATCAGGTTAGCTTGGTGTTACTTCACTAAATCTAACTGAAGTGGCAAGGAGAAATATTTTCAAATCCATGAGTTGGCAGAGCTTCGAGATGAGGCGTATGCACGTTCTTGGAGTATTAAGGAGAAGACGAAGGCGTTTCATGAAGGCAAGTGTAAGGACTCTCAAAATTATCCTAAAAATACCCGTAAGTAACAACCCGGACCCTTGAAACCCTAAACCATATTAAAAATCAAGAAAAACAAAAATTCTGGGTCTCAGGCGGGCCGCGTAAAAGACAAGACATGTCTTACGCGGGCCGCGTCAAGACATGTTTGACCGGATAAGTGTTCCGGATCCACGTAGTGTCCAACTGGCTAACCTACTAGTGACCAATCAACCATATTCGTAGACTAGGCGGCCACGCGGGCCGCGTAAAGTTTGGGTTGTGGTTTACGCGGGCCGCGTGAGGCCTCAAATTCAGCTATAAATAGCTTGTTGCATGCACAGTCCACTGGTGTCTATCAAAACTCTCAAAAACGAATTGCTACTGTCCTAAAGTTGAAATTACTTTCAATATTAGCGAAGTGCTGCTCCGATACCGGGTATTTACTCGATCTCTGCTACGATTCAATGTCCGATCGATTAAACTATCCAATGGATGTTTAAGTGCTGCCCACATTAGGGTTTATGCTTTGTCATTCGTCGTTAATTCGATGGATGTTTAAGTATCGCACTTTGTCATTCGTTGTGAAGGTTTAATCTCGTGAGTTATTGTAAATGTTGTATTAGTTACTAACCGAATTCATGTGCATGTTATTAAACTAGGTTATCAAGGCTAATCAGTAGGCTAAGCTCTGTTCATATTAAATCTGCAATGTGAGTCATTCTATTTTTATCAAAGTGCTTTATAAATTCTTAAATATTTTCAAAGTTATAATTACAGGGATTAAGACTTTGTAATCACCAAATTACAGCCGGTATGTGGGGTTTTGTATACATTACTTGATAACCGTCACCATTGGACAACAGGGTAGCCAAGGGGTGATATGACCATAGTCACAGACACCATTGGACTCTGAGGTTACCGATGGATGGTCGAGTGACAAATACTGTGGGTAGTTGGTTGATATATGGAAACATTGTAATCGCTCTTAATATTGTAAATTATAACAAATGCGTCGTTTTAGTAAAAAGAATGATTCACCAGTATTTCCCGCTGACAAAACCTTTTTCAAACATGTTTCAGGTAATCTGTTGTGATCCAGGAAAAGTGCCGTGAAGCACTACAAGCTTAAGGAAGTGGCTCAATATAAAATAAAGAAATATGTTTTGAAAAATAAAGATTTCTCAGTGAAATCGTATGATTGTAAACTATCGGGGTTTATCCCGAATTGTGAAATAAAATAATAGGGAAATTTGCAGTTTTAAAAAGATCATGGTAAAATCTTCCGCTGTCAACTCAATTCCCGCGGCTTCTGAACCGGGTCAAACCGGGATGGGGGCCGTGACAGAAAAAGGTGGTATCAGAGCCACTGATTTAAGCCAATTAAGTATTTAGAAAATACTTAATTTTACTGATTGCCATTTTGTGATTATGTGTTTTATTATTTGAATATTTATGTACAGTATGGGTAAGCAAAAGCTTTCAAACATCTATCTTAAATTAGATAGGTCATCAAACGAGAAGGGAAGTTCATCCCAAACAAATTCCTCAAAACACTATGCAAATCCTGAAGAAGGAATATTTGTTCGAAAGGCACAATATGAGGAACCACTTTCTCCTAATAAAAGAAGTTTGATTATTAGGAAAAGTCAGGAGAAATTAAAGAAATCACAACCAAAAGAAAAGAGAGTTAATCAGAAAACCCAAGAATTAGGCAGTAACCCACCATGGGAAGACAGGTTAGATGAAAAATGGACAGATCTCTATATGCTAGCCACTGTAGTAGTAAATGCAAATCTTTAAATACTCTGACTCAAGTTTTAGCACCCTTATCACCTACAAGCCAGAAACCTTACCCAGTAAATAAATAAGTTTACAATAAAACTTAATATGTTTTAATTATCAGTTGTTCCTTTGTATTAAATTAGTCACATGGTATATAATAATATTTAAAGTTTATTTATGAAATTTTAAATTTTTGTGTATTTTGCATATATGTTAAACAACATGAATGACTTATCTGAAGCCCTTCAGAATTTAAATATCTATCCTGTGAAAATAGAGGTTTCTAGAGATTTTACTGGTTATATACTCGATATAGAAGAACCTATGGAATTCAATGCTCCACCTCCGGAGAAACCCAAGCCTAAGAAAGGAGAAGATTTGTAGGATGGAGGCGTGTGCGTAGGAGGAAACCCGCAACTAGGAAGATTCCTAAAATAGAAAATCCATTAGACAAAGGGAAGGGGATTGAAGTCAGGGAAGGTTCTAGGCAGATGGAAATACATTTTGGGGAAGATTCTAGGCAAATGGAAATGGAGCTTGGGGAAGGTTCTAGGCAAACCAAGATAGAAATTGGGGAAAGCTCTAGACAAATTGAGGAGTTACCATTTCAGGAGGAATTGGATCGTGCATTGGCGAGCTGTAATATCGTCAGGCCTATCAATAATAATCTCTACCCTTATCCTGCTGAAACCCAATTACCAATGAACTTGGAACCAGCAATCCCAGAACCTATAATCCACACCCAACCTCTAGGAATGGACGAGTGGTGGACCAATGATTGGCAATTCCAAAACCTTCTCAACAGTCCTTATTCCTTTCTCCCTCAGTTCGACCCAGAACCTATACTAAACCCACCAATGAGTAATGAAAATTTAGCTGAACTCCGCCACTTTGGCGAGGAGCTGGTGGATGCAGGAAATAGGATCAGGGAAGTAGGAGAACAGATCTCCTGGAAATACGACGAGAGGGAACGTCGTTATTAAAGTATTAACTGACAAGGGATAGTGAGTTTGTGAAACTGTGGTTGTATAATAAATAGAAAAATATAATCTTGTAAAATAACTACAAATAAAACTTTGTAAGATAAATGGTGTGTATTGATGCATATTATAAAATATAAAAATGGGAATCGAGAAATCGATAGTTTTGGCTATATGTGTATTGTGAAAGTTGTATGATTTTTTTTGTGTATAATTGTTATTTATTCGATACTAATAAATTATATATATATTAATTATCAGATGGAAAACGCTAATAATGAACTAGTAAACGAGGTTAATCAATCTGAGCAACATCCGGAGGATCAATTTATGACTAGGCAAGATATAGAAAATATTGTTGCCCAAGGAATAGCCAATGCTATTCCAGCAATACTCGCTGCTGCTCAGAAACCTGTTGAACCCCAACAAATCGTTCCTAGCAAACGTATCTCTGAAGATAACTTCAGTAATAGCATAAACGGAGGCGGTAATCATCACGATGATGATTCACGGCAGGCTCCGCTCCCTAAGAAAATGAAAGCTGCAACGCCTAGTTGCACTTACAAAGAATTTCTTGCTTGTAAACCCGCTGAATTTGCAGGCAATGAAGGAGCGACTGCGGCACTGAGTTGGTTAGAGAAAACCGAGGCAGTGATTACAATAAGTAAATGTGCCAAGGACGATAAGGTTATGTATGCATCAAATCTTTTCAAAGAAGGGGCGCTAGAATGGTGGAATACAGTACTTCAAGCCAAAGGAAGAAATATGGCCTATGCCATGAACTGGGAAGAATTTAAGAGTCTTGTAGAAAGAAAATTCTGTCCCGAATATGAAAAAGATCAAATGGCGAATAAGTTCCTGAACCATCGAATGATGGGTGTAGATTGTCGAGGGTATACTTCGACATTCTTTGAATATGCTAGAGTGGTACCAACACTGGCTTCGCCAGAACCGGTACTCATTTCTAGCTATATTTGGGGATTGATTAGCGAAATCCGGTACTCATTTCTCGCTTTGGTGGAAAGTGGTTTTCCTTTACGTAGTGCCGCCGGAGGAGATCACCTTAGATGCTTGGGAAGTTGGTTGAAACTCTCCCGCATCCGTTCTGTAACCACTTTCCTTCACGCTTGGTTGGAAAGCGGTTTTCCTTGAAGTAGCTTTGCTCAGCCGCGTGGTGGTTTAGTTGTGGCTCTTCCGTAACTACCGTTCGCATAGTTGCGGTTTGTAGCAGCTACCCATGAGTGGTTGCGGTTTGCAGCAAAGAACTCGCTTCTAGAAGTCTTGTAGCCTGGATGTGGCTCTTGAAGGATCAGGAGTCAGGGTTGCTGATGTGCGGTTGCCCAGCATACTTGTCCTTTTCCCTAAGGAGAAGCTGATTTCGTCCCCTCTGTGGTTGTGAACCGGAAATGAGGGTTTTGAAGCTTGAAGAAGCTTACATGGAGTGCGGTTTACCGCATCCTGAGAAGCGGTTTTCGCAGTCCAAAGAACCATGCTGGTTCTGAGTATCTGACACACCTATGCGGGTTCGTGTGTGTCATCTCCGCATATTCCACGTGTGCTCGTGGGTATGTGCAGTTATTGTTTATACCCCCTTATATAATGTAGAGATATATATTTTTGCCTTTTTTGAGGGGTATGTAAAAAACGACATGCGGTATGGGTTATGGTGCGGTAAACCAGAGAAACCGCATGCCGCTTTTGTTTGGATAATGTTGTCGCTTTCTGTTGCATACGCCATGATTGCACGTGTGGGTTGGTGAAATTTGGTAGGATTTCTGTCATGTGCTGATCCGAAAGGACGTTTGCACTGCCCGAGGTCATAAATGCACTGTAGCAAGTAGTGTAAAAGGTCTCTTCTGTCAGGCGCGTGGACGGCCACGCGCGCGTGGTAACCGTCAGCGGAGACGTCGCTGAACACGTGGCGACACGTAAGTGGCCCTTTTTGAACGTGGTAAGTCGGTTTACTGCACCGCATTAATTGCGATGAGTATATAAGGGGAAATCGTTTGGTTTCTCCTCACTTTGTTCAAATTTTCAAAATTTTTCCGGTGAAAAGAGTGTGCTCTCTTTATCTTCTCCGATAGGATTTATCTGAATTTCCGGTCGAGTTTCTGGGTTTTTCTGTAACCTCATTCTTCTATCTTTTTTACACCTTATGGCTGAACCATCTGATCCACACCATTCTGAGGGTGAAAACCCAACACATTCTTCTCCGGTTGCTGGTGAAGGAGAAGACGACGGTGGTAGTGCCCCCGGCGGTGGCCTACCACCATTGAAGTGGTCAAAGGTGCTGTTTAACCGACTGATGACCAGCATTCAGATGCCCCAAGAGTTTGGGGCTGTTTATCCTCAGGAAGGTGACACCGGTGCCTATGCTCCGGCCGGTCATGTCACCATGTGATTCATTCACTGATGGTAACCTTCGTTTACCATTAACCGTTTTTGTTGCTGAGGTCTTGGAGTATTACCAGGTCCATATCTCCCAGATGAGTCCTTTTGGGATGATTCGTATTAGAAACTTTGAGTACACTTTTCGTGCTCTTGGTTTGCCGGTTACCGTTGATAATTTCCGGGGGTTCTACCAGTTGACGGTGAACACCGGGTTCTTTTCGTTCAGCCAGCGGTATGGAAGCACCAAGCTGATGACCCCACCCAAGGGTATCACAACGTGGAAGAGAAAGTTCTTCTACGTTAAGGCTGCCGCGGTTGTTGCCAATATGACCTTGCGGAATGTTAATGAGCCTATCCCTGTGGAGGATATTGTTATTCCTAGTGCGGCGACTGCGGAGTGGTTCCCGAGGTTGAGGACTATTGAGCACAAGCAGCTGGACAACAATGAGTTGTGGGTGCTACTGATAATGTTGACTAGGCCTGATAGGCATGCAAGGCCCGTTGTGCGGGAGAAAAGTGGTGGTAAGTGTTCTTACTCTTGTGTGTTTTCTTTATTCCTTTGCTTGTTATTGATTTGTACGTGTATTATCAGAAGTTGCTGAGTTGTGGAAGATATTTGATCCAACCTTTACCGGCAAGGTTGATATTGTTAAGTGTGCGGAAGGTGAAGGTTTTAACCTGGCCATTGTCCACAACTTCCGCGTTCCTACACGTGATGCATTGATCGCCCCCCTGCCGCAAGGCAAAGGTATAATCCATAACCTTCTTACTTGCTTTATAAGGTTCAACTTGCTGATTTTCTACGTGCAGGTACTCTTGGGTGCCGCAGGCGGCAGGTATCTCTCGTTCTCATTTCTGCAGATATATCGATTACGTGGTAGTATCTGACACCCTTGAGGGTTTGGGTGTTCCAGGTGGTGGTGCGGCTGCAGGTGGGACTTCTACGGGTTCCAAGCCTGCTTATGAGAAGAAGAGAAAGGCAGAGAAGGCTGTTGATGCTGGTGAGAAGAAGCGTCCAAAGATACAGACCAAACGGGCAGCTTTTGTGGGACCTGCGAAACCTGTGGTTGCTTCTGGTAAGTAATTCATAACTTTTACAAGTACTTTGTGTTTATACTTGTACTTAGTGTTTTTGCTTTGATTGTAGAACCGCATGATGAAGATTTCTCCATTTTTGATGCTCCTCATTCCCCTCCGCGTGACACAGCTGCGGATGCGGGGGTTAAAGTGGTGCCTGAGCCCTCTGCGCGGGCGGAGGATACTGGGAAGGGCCCTGTGGCTCAGATCTATGACACGGTGGACTCTGCTGATAATTTGATCTCCCCGCAGGAAACTGATGATCTGAACCTGAAGTTTGCTTATACTGAGAGGAAGAAATCTCCCGCTGCTGAGAAGGCTTCTGGTTCCGCTTCTGGGGGTGCGGGTTTTACAGGGACTCCCATTCAGCCTGAAGAGTCTGAGTTGGAGTTTTATTACCGCACTTATACTGAAGACCGGGCCATGACCTATCACCACCCCCATGGACTGTAATGCAAGGGGATGATATTACTGCTGACCCTTCCGCGTGTAGGGATATTTTGGATGGTGTGGGCACCCCTTTTGAAGTCAATCGGGCCCGTTCTTTGCCAAGTGAGGTCCAGATTAACCAACTCTCCTCCATGCTTGTGGGGAGTTCCATAATGGCAAATGCCATTATGGAAAATTACAAGGTGCTTGGGCGCAAAGAGGAGGAGAATGCGCGCTTGCGGGCTGAAGCCGAAGAATTGGTGAAGGCTGCACGTGAGGGTGCAGAGCAGCTTGAACGGGACAAGGCTGCCTTTGAAAAGTGTAAGCAGACTGAAGAGTGGGCCACAACTGCTGAGCTTAAACAGGTTCATACCCTTGCAAAATTGCTTTCTGATGAGCGTAAGAGTTGGAAAGAATCTCTTTCTAATGAGCGCAAGACACTTTCTGATGAGCGCAAGATCTGGAAAGAATCTTGGGCCAAACAGAATGAAACTCTCTTTCGTGTTCGTCAGGAGCTTACCAATGCCAAGGCCGCGAATGCTGCTTTGGTTAAGGAGAAAGCCGTAGCTGATGCGGCTGCCAAAGAGGCCAAGGAGGCAGAAGCCCGCCTTGCCAAGGCTCTTGAAGAGGCCAAGGAGGCGGGGGCCCACGCTGCAAAGGCTCTTGAAGGGGCAAATGTTGACCGCACCAACTTAACAAAAACTGTTCAGGGTCTCCAGGTATGAATTTCTTTTACTCTTTGAATTTGCATATATCTCTCACAAGTATGTTGATTATCTTTTGTACTTGTGTTTTCTTTGTTAAAAGGCTGAAGTGCGAAGCCGGGTAGCCGTTATTGAGGAGATCAGTGCCCGTGCTGCTGATGCTGAAGTGCGGGCAAGAGAGGCTGAAGAGGCTAGAGATAGCCTTGCTTCTTCACTTGATCTGCTCAAGGCTGATCGCGAGTGCATGCGTATGCACGGTATCGGGCATGTAAGTATCCGTTGCTTTTGCCATGTTTTTTAGGTTTGCCTTTGATAACCGTAGTATTCTTGTTTCGTAGATTGTTACGTTCATTCTTGACGCACCTGAGAACGTGGCGGGTGTCAATGAGATTAGGCAGCGCGTCCGGGATGCTGGTTTTAAAGCTGGCTACAATCGCTGCATTGCTCATATGAATGTTATGGCCCAGGGAAAATATACTGATGAACGATCCGGGTTTAATGGCGTG
Organism: Helianthus tuberosus; assembly: GCA_030545235.1. NCBI lineage: Eukaryota > Viridiplantae > Streptophyta > Magnoliopsida > Asterales > Asteraceae > Helianthus > Helianthus tuberosus. The sequence goes on from JARYGA010012972.1 coordinate 43,971, forward strand.
GATACTGAAGCGCTTCTTGCTGCCGCTCTTGCGGCGTACAACGAGACGTCCATTGCCGCTCTTGAGGAGCTTGAGGAATGCCTAGAGGCAGAAGATTATGTAGACCGCTTGCGGGTGTTATACGCTGATGAGGAAGATGAGGAAAAGCCTACTGGTGATGGCAAGGATGGTGCGGGTTCCAGCGGTACAAAGAAAGACTAGGCTGGCCTGCGTGCCTTTTTTGTTTCCTCAATGTAAATGTTAGGAACC
>JARYGA010012973.1:0-42623 GCA_030545235.1 Helianthus tuberosus
TCCCAAGCATTTATTATAAGGTTTTTGGGACCTTACCCCTCCAAGTCCCCCCAGTCTAGTGTTGTACTTATGCAAATAAGTGGAGCACTGGACTTATAAGAGGGAAATGCTTTTGGGCGCGGAACATAAAGAATCTTCTATGAGAAGATTTAATTTTGTTAAAAAGGGGGGTTTTTTAATGAAAATTATGACTTTTGCTCCCTTGTAATCATGTCCTGACGTGTGATGATGTCATTTGGTGATAAAAAATTCGTATTTTGCGAGAGTTCGTCTTTCTTACATTGGGATACGTAATGGCGCTTTGTCAGACTTCATTAATGGGGATATGACTCCGGTTCCTGTAGCGCCGTTTGGATGTGACATTTTCTGACAGTTAATCATGATGATTAAGTTTCTCTTTTCTCGAAGTTGGGTTCTTCTATATATAGGTACGTTTAAGACGTCTTATCTTCTTGTTGATTTTTGGCAAAGAAGATGAAACGCTCTTACCATACTTGTCTTTTGTTGGATGTTCTTAGGGTTTATGAGGCTGCTGAAGGCCTCATGCTTCTTTCCAGGTCACCACCTTTAGTTGCTGTTCCGGCAAAGGGTTCGGTCGAACCTGTTCCTCCGGCGGCTGTTGTTTCCGATTGTAAAGTTTTTCGGCACAAGGATGTCACTGATGATGTTAGCACTGTGCTGGATGCTGATGGCTTGATAGCTCGCTTTCCGATGATCCAAAGGGGAGGATCTCAGTTGGTGTATCAACACCGGAAGACTCGCCGGTGTGAGCAGGTGTCACACCCCGACCACGTAGAACATACAAAACGTGGCAGAAACGTCGGGGAGTGTTGTAACAGAATTAATTGTTTCAAATCCATGGCAATTGAAGTTTTGTTTTATTAATCAAACAAGAGAGTTTACATCGTTTTAAACAAGAAACAAAGAGTACATAACAAAAATTAACTAATTCTTGTCTCGTTTTAAGTCACTAAGGCACAGGTCCGCCTAAGTATGTCTTGATAAGTCCTATGCATCATCTCCTGAAAACACATGTGAAAATAGGTACGTCAGCATAAAAATGCCTGTGAGATACATAGGTTTTGTGAAAACAGAATTCATGACTTATGTTTGAGAAAATGTTTAGTCATGAACCTTGTAATTTGCTTTGTCTTGTAAATCATTTGAAAAACGATAAGATCAGATGATATGTATAAATAAGAGAATAATATATGGTTAAATGAATAACCATGTAAAACGAGTTTGTATAAGATAAGTTGTTTGTAAAACAATGTCTTGTGAAAAGTATGTTAATTGTATAAAATGTTATATGTCTCAAATTGAAATAATTCAAATAACGCTACGATATGTGATACCATACAAACACTTATATATAGGAAGTACCAGCGGCGTATCCACCGTGCTTGTATCATATTACATACGCCTCGTTACTTAAATCACTTACTCAAACCAAACCACCAAAGTAAAATGTTTAACAATTGTAGAAATGTTTATGTATAGTCAAATGTAAATCTTGTCAACAGATACAACTGGTTCACACGGTTCAATAGTTACAAACGATTCATATAATCAAAGGGTTACGACGGTTCACATAGTCAAATAGTTACAACGGTTCAAAATGTAGTATAATGTGTTCATATGCTGGATGAGCATATGCAACAGAAATGCAATGTAAAACAATGTACTAAGTATGCACACAATGGACATACATAGTATTAAATGTAATGTAGAACGATGTACTAAGTACGCACACAATGGGCATACATAGCATGTAATGTAATGTAGAACGATGTACTAAGTACGCACACAATGGGCATACATAGCATGTAATGTAAAACAATGTACTAAGTACGCACACAATGGGCATACATAGCATGAAATGTAATGAAATCATGTACTATAATGTACTAACGAACATAGCAGGTATATGATGTGAAAACATGGAAAGCATGAAAGTAACAAGTAGGCACATGTGTTCCACCCCAAAACGTTTGGAAAACAGTAAAAGAGGGGTCTATGTACTCACTTGAGATTGCTCAGAAGTCCTAAGATAACCACCAAGCAATGCTAGAGATCTCGGAAATCAAACGGCACCTAATATAGGTAACTATGTAAATAAACCGGACCTAAATCGGAGGATTTAGATAGTATGAGGGTTCGTAAACCAAACGAGTATGAGAACTCATGTAACATGGTTTAACAAAGCCTACATACTAAATGAAACTTAACCTAAGCACTTATGACCCATTACGACCCGTTTAGGTAGCTTATGCTACTTTAACGCGTCGTTCGCGCGAAACGCGTTCAGACCGCTTACCTAGTCCTATGACAAGTAATATATGCCTTAACATGTCTAATATTGTTGCCAAATCAGTTTAGATGTCAAAAGTTATGTCACATATGTTTATAATGAATTTTGGCATCAAAGGGGTATTTTGGTAATTTACCTAAGGCATATAAACTACCTATCATACAACTACTTAAATGAAGCGACCATAAGGTATAACCTCGGAAGGTTATTCCCTATATACTATGGTCACCTAAAGTGTTTGGTCGGATCCTAATGATCGACCAAATGGGTCGGGTTCGAAGGTATAAGCGATTTATCAGATCGCTTACCCTTACGACCCTAGACAACGTGGTAATCAGTAGGCATAGTCCCAAGGGACTATAACCATCGTGATTACAATCACGTTGCGAAGTTCAAACGAACTTCGCATTGACCAAAACTGGTCAACGTAGAAAGTCAAACAAAGTTTGACTTTCGGACTCGAAAAGCAATAAAAGAACGAAAGAATACTTACGAAGGGTCCCCGAATGCTAATCTAGATCCAAATAACTCAGGTATGAAACAATGGTTCCAACTTAGAGTCTTTTAGATCAGATTCTAGTGAGTTTTGAAGTTAAGTGGGTTGGGTATTTATAGGATTTCCCGAACCGTTAGGATCGTTTCTTGGAAAATGTGATCGAATCTCGTGCGTACACTTGTCGGAATGTTGTGGTAACTAAAAATGGTCCCTCATGAGCTGAAAGGGCAAGTGTGAGTATGTGGTTGAGAGTTAAACAGCTGTAATCTGCTGACAAATCGATCTTATCTGATCTGGAAGGCTGACGCGGCCCGCGTCAGGATACACAAAAACTCAGGCGGGCCGCCTGGAGCTTCTGATCAGAAAACAAGTTTCCAAAATGACAGTTTTGGTCCCTGTTGGTGTTTAAGATCATTTCCGACACGTTTAAGGCCCGTTAAGCCAACGTTAAGGCCCTAAAATGATGACTAAACATTGTGGACATGAAACATGCTCAAAAATATGTCGGATGTCAGTTCGTTTGGTCGTACGAACGCGATGTTCGCTTAATTACGACGGAATGCGCATAAGCGCGAAAAACGATCTAAATGACGTGACAAATGGGTTTTTCTTATGCCAAACACTAAAATAAAATGTTTTAGTGCTTACATAAATTTTTGGATGTCCGGATGTATTCAGAACGTAAGTTATGCGCGGAAGTGCAAACTTGTGCACTTTTTGACACTTTTAGTCCCTGAATGACCCAAAAGTTTATTTTAGCACACCGAACCCCTCAAAGCCTATTTCTAAGATATATAAAGGATATTTAAGGGGTGTTTAACTTATGGTCATGTTCCAGAAAGTCTGTTACAGTTCAAATTGGCATACTTTCGCAGTTTGTCAACTTTAGTCCCTATAAGCGATTTAACTTGATTTTGCCATACCAAAGCCTTCAAAACTTATTTCTAAGTTATGTAAAGGTTATTTAAGGTATGTTAAGCCTATTTCACTATTCCAGAGTGTTTGTTGCATTAAACTGGTTAGATTTACGCATCAGCGCGCGTATAACCTTATAGAAAGTGATTTAGAGCTTGAAATCGAACAAGAATTGATATGTGCAAAAGATACACATATTTATACAAGTCCAAAGTATGAAATACAATATTTCATTGGTTTGGTATTTGTTTGATGGTCGCAGTGACACAGGTGTCACAGCAGGTGCCTAGCGTTGGTGATGGTCCCGATGCTGGTTAGGTGTTTAACCTTAGGGCTAGTTCTCTTCCTTTGTTAGGGTATTTTGTGAATCTGCTAGTTTTGGTACTGAACAAAATTTTTTTTGAAGATCATTGCCATGATCTTGTTAAGTGTTTATGCTACACTTTGATGATATATATATTTTGGTGTAATACTATCCCTGTAGGGTTTGTTTTGTATGTTTGGATTACAATATGTTGCATGTTTTTTAATTGCTTTGATTAGTTAGAGCGAATGAGATATGGTATTGTGCTCATGTGTGAACGTTTGTCCAGAATATGCGCTTATGTTGCGCTTCTTCCAAACTGCTCATGAGGTGTACAATGTTTACCATATTGTTTTCGCGCAAACCAAAGGAATTTCATGCAATTTGTAACAAACAGTAACAAGTATGAAAATAGTGTTTGTATTAATAAAGCGCAAGGCTTACAATACAAATGTAAATAGGAAATACATTGCCTGTGAATGATTTGTCCTATACGTAACACCTGCGCAGCTGTTGCGCGTTCCAGGTGCGGGGAACTAGAGTCCCGTCAATTCTTTTTAGGGTATATGCCCCTTTGCCTAGGACCTCATTGATGATGTATGGCCCTTCCCATCTTGGCGCTAATTTGCCCGGTTTTTCCGCATTTGATGCTTCATTGTCGCGCAAGACAAAATCACCGGGGACAAAGGTACATACGCGTACGCGCGCATTGTAATATTTTTCGAGTTTGGATTTGTACCTTGCTTCTGTGATGGCGGCGTTCTCACGCCTTTCTTCAAGAAGGTCTAAATCCATTCTTCGCTCTTGCTCATTGTTCTGTTTTTCCATGGCTATCATGCGCGGTGACGGTAGGCCGATTTCGGCTTCAGACCCATAGACTAGACTGAACGGAGTTTCTCCCATGCTAGTCTTTGGCATTGTTCGATGTGCCCATAGGATGCTGGGGAGTTCGTCAACCCATCCTCTGCGTGCTGTCCCAAGTCGCGCTTTTATGCCGTCGACGATCTGTTTGTTTACACTTTCTACCTGACCGTTCGCTTGTGGATGCGCGACGGAGGCAAAGTTATGCTCGATCTTCATTTCTTTGAACCATTTTTGAAGATCTTCTGAGGCGAAGTTTGTGCCGTTGTTAGAGATAATGCGCAATGGTAATCCAAATCTGCAAATAATATGTTCCCATATAAATTTGCGGATTACCATTGCTGTGGTTGAGGCCAAAGCTTTAGCTTCCACCCATTTGGTGAAGTAATCGACCGCCACAATGATGAATTTTACTGCGCCTGGCGCGTCAGGAAATGGGCCAACAAGATCAATGCCCCATTGTTGGAATGGCCAAGCAGTCGTGACTGGTATTAGTGGATTTTTTGGCCGGAGTGTTTTTGGCGCGTGACGTTGGCATGCTGCGCATTTCCGTTATATTTCTACCGCGTCCACGTGCATTCCCGGCCAATAGTATCCTGCGCTCATTATTTTGGCTACCACCATGCGTGGTCCGGCGTGTATTCCGCACAAGCCTTCATGGATTTCTCTGACCAGGTATTGCGCATCTGTTTTGTCAACGCATCGGAGTAATGGTCCCATGAATGACTTTCTGTATAGGATGCCGTCCGCCATTTCGTAATTTATTGCTTTATTCTGGATTTTCCTGGCTTCTGCTTTTTCCTCTGGGAGTTTTCCGTGCTGCAGGTACAAAATGATCGGGGACATCTAGGACGGACTGCCGATCTCTATGATGTTGACTTGTTTGAGAGGAACAGAGGGATTAGACAGTACCTCTATGCGCACTTCTTTTGCTAAGTGCTTAAAGCTGGTTGCGGCCAATTTGCTCAATGCGTCCGCATGTTTGTTTTCACTTCTGTTTATATGATTAACCTTGAATGTCTGGAATTGACTGATTAACGTCCGCGCTTGTTCAAGGTATAATGCCATAGCTTCTCCTTTAGCATCATAATGGCCATTAACTTGCTCGGCCACTAGCTTTGAATCGACGTTGGCTTCAAGGTTTCTTGCCCCCATTTTAAGTGCTAAGCGGAGACCTGCCAAGAATGCTTCATATTCATCTTCGTTGTTCGTGCTTCGAAAATCCAAGCGTATGGCATATGTAAGTTCGTGATCGTCGGGACTGACTAATCGAAGGCCTGCGCCGGCTCCGTCGTCATTGGAAGCTCCATCTGTGTGCAGAGTCCATACCCTATCATCGAAAACAGGAATAGGGTTCTGGATCGCCTCGCACTCTTGAACTTTGTCGATGGGAACTTCTGTGGCAAAGTCCGCTAGAACTTGCCCTTTAATTGCTGGTCTTGGTCTATACAAGATATTGTATCCCCCCAGCTCAATAGCCCATTTAGCCATCCTTCCCGCCACGTCGGGTTTGGATAAGATTTGGCCTAAATGATAATTGGTGAGAACTGTGATGATGTGGCCCGAGAAGTACCTACGTAGGCGTCGTGATGCGTGTACTAGTGCTAGGACTAGTTTTTCTATCATCGATTAACGAGTTTCTGGGCCGGTGAGCATCTTGCTTATTTAGTAAATTGGAGTCTGAATGTTTTCTCGTTCAACCATCAATACTGCACCTACCGCTACTTCCGCAGCAGATAGATATAAAATCAATGGTTCTTTTTCTTTTGGCGCAGTCAGCGTTGGCAGCTGAATTAAATATTCTTTCATTTGTTTGAATGCTGCTTCTGCTTCAGGTGTCCACTGAAAGTGGGTTTTCTTTGCGCAGTTTCGCAGCGTGCTGATGAATGGATAAGACTTTGCCGCATGATTAGCTAAGAATCTGTTCAAGGCTGCTAAGCGCCCGGTGAGTCTTTGCATTTCTTTGATTGTTGCAGGTGATGGCATTAGCTGGATGGCCTGCACTTTTTCTGGATTTACTTTAAAACCGTCTCTTGTGACTATAAAGCCTAAAAATTTTCCCTCCTCCATGCCGAATGAGCATTTTGTTGGATTGAGTTTCAAGTTCACGTTGCGCAAAGAGTCGAACGTGCGCTGAATATTGTTGAGCATTGTGTCTTCCTCGTGGCTCATGATGACGAGGTCATCCATGTATACCTCGACTGTCTTGCCAATGTCACCTCTGAAAACTGTGTCCATCAAGCGTTGGTAAGTTGCGCCAACATTGCGCAGGCCAAAGGGCATTTTAGTGTAGCAGAAGATGCCCTTATCTGTGCGGAATGCAGTTTTATCTTCGTCCTCTTCCTTCATCTGGACCTGATGATAGCCTTTGTAGCAGTCGAGAAAGCACTTCCATCTGAATGACGCTAGAGAGTCGACTTTTTTGTCTATCTCCGGAAGCGCGTAACAATCTTTCGGGCATGCTTTATTCAGGTCTTTGAAGTCGACGCACATTCTCCATCCGCCACTGTGTTTCTGTACCATTACTGGATTGGCAACCCATGTATGGTATTTAACTTCGCGTATGATTCCCGCATTGAGTAGCTCTGTCACTTGTTCGTCCATAGCTTTTGCTTTTTCTTCGCTAAAGCTGCGCCTCCCCTGAGCAACAGGTTCTGCTGATGGTTTGATATTCAGGCAATGTTGCGCTATGTCGCGTGGAACCCTAGTCATGTCTGTCGGGCACCACGCGAATACATCTTTGTTGTTGGACAGCAATTCTTTTAATTGTATTCGTGTTGCCGGTGAAATGGCGTGCCCTAGCAGGATGGTCTGCTCTGGATATTCGTTGTTCAGGACCCATTTCTCCGGTTCGTTTGATGCTGAAGGTTTGGCTACCTTTGCCGGTGGCTCGTCATCTACGTACATGACTTCTTTGCTTGAGTATAGAATTGCTATTCCAGTCTCTGTTGGAAATCCACATGCAGCGTGTGGGATAGAGGTGATCATGCTGAATTCTCTTTGCGATCTTCTTCCGAGCAGGACATCATGGCGTGATGTTGCCGGCATGACCATGAAATTTACCGTGACTGTTCGTGAATGTTCACCATCAGATAGAGTCACAGGGAAAGCTATTTTCCCTAATGGGAATACTGCTTCATTGCAAAATCCGGTGAGGGGAAAATCGACCGGTTCTAAACGTGCTTTGTCTTCTGAGTCAAGCTGTTTGAAGCATTGCTCGTATATGATGTCCATCGAGCTTCCTGGATCTATAAACATATAGTCCGTCCGGTAATGGCCGAAGATGCCAGTAATAATTACTGGTCGTTCTTCTTGAGGGCCTCCAGGAACAACAGGAAACACGACTTGTTGTTCCCTCCAATGTTGATCATGGTTTCGTTTACTTGGTCTTCGTGACGAACCTCCTTGAACCATGTTTATTTGTTTTGGTTTGCCTCTCTGATGGCTGCTATTTCTGGACTGTATATCAATATTACTACTAGATTGGATGTCCCCCCGACAGGGTGTTGGTGGGTCCAATACTACAGTGTTGATTTCTTCACCAGATCTGATGTTTGGGAACTCGGATCTGGCGATTTGCATAACGATTGTGTTTAAAGCAGTCTGGCATCTGTTGAACCAATATTCTGGGGATCTCTCTATGATCAGATCTGAGAAATTCTTTCTGTCCGAATGACCATTGTTTTTGTTTGCTCCCATGATTCCGTTAATCTGGGTGTTTTGGGTTGTAGAACCCTCGAACTCAGATCGGGGATCTGATGGGTGAGATAATGAATTCTCTGCCATGTGAAAAACAGAGAATAAGGCAACTGAATCGAAACGAGACAAAAACTGAAAAAACAGAGGAATCGGTGGGCGCCAATGAAGAAACACTAGATAAATGGTCGGAACCAAGATATCTAGGGGGTTTGAATCTGCATAAAAGGTTGGTTTCCTCTCGATTGATTCAGGTACAACCGGTCTCCTTCTCCGATAATTCTGCAAAAAAGAGCACCGTTAGCCTCTCCAAGGGGAGAAGAGGGTTCTCTCCTTGACCCGACTCCGGTGTGAGAATAAGTATGGGTAATGAAGAAGAAGATGTATTTGAGAAGTGTGTGTAACTTGAATTCATACCTGGGTTGTTTCTCATATTTATAGCCGGGAGTCGTTTAGGCGGGAAACCCCGTTAGTGAAAAATTGACGGAAGATGCTAACCCCGTAAGCGGTTACATTTCCTTCCGTCAAGCTTCTTGATCCGTCGTGAGAGCACACGGATCGTGGCTTAGATCGAAGGCTGGGGATTTGCCACGTGTAAAGTAATCAAGTGGAGATTACTTTCCAATTGCATGCTTTCGTTGTGAATTCAGGGATGCCTGAGATGGTGACACGTGTCCAGACGGTTGTAACCGTCTTGGTGGTGCACGATTGTATTTCTTCTAGAAGATTACTGCTGTAATCTGGTGTGGCACCTTATTGTGTGGATACAACTGATCAAATAAATCCCAAGTCTGAGTAAATAATATCCAGGTCTGGATATTTAGGCGGAAGTGTTTATTTCAGGATTTTCATCCTTTGTCTATGGGAGAAAGCGCAAGGATTTATGATTTCCTTTGGGCGCGCAAGTGTTGACTGTTGACTGTTCTTTAAGTCTTTATTTGTGAGACCAGTGCGTGGCCGCGCAAGGTACAAGGTTGAAAAGTAAGGTTGTGGTATGGTCCCTAGCATTTATTATGAGGTTTTTGGGACCTTACCCCTCCATATAGTAAAAGTGATATAACCACAGGGCCAAAAACGTAATTTACTCATTAATAAATTATTAATTTATCGATATAAAATATCTTGCTAAATTAATAAAATATCTCGGTCCTAACATTATTAATTTATAGAGGTTTTACTGTATTTATACTAAACTTGTTCTAGTTCTAACCCGATTCAAACTCTATTAAATAAATAAATAAATAAATAATCAACTAGATAAACCAATCTAATTAAATCTAACAATTATCCTTATAAAGACTCAATAAATAATTCACCAAGAATTATCTATAATCCCTTTAATCTTTATCTTTTTAATTAAAGAGTAACTATCTTATCGTACAAAACATAAAATGAAATTAACCGGTGATCAACTAAACTACAACTAGCTTGAAACGACCTTACACAGTCCGATCTACGATCATTATATATAACGTTAAAAGAAAAGGTCGGTGGCTGTCAAATCACAGCCACCTTCTTTTGCTTGTATATAAAGTTTGACAATCTCCAACTAAACAAGATGATTAGAGTTTGATTCTTGACCCCCTTCTTTTCACATATGCTTTTTAATTTATCATACTCACAATTTATCACTAACATTTCACTCTCGACTTACTAAAATATATTATCTATACATAATTTAATATTTATTTACTCTATATAATTTTAGAAGAGAAAAGGCATAAGTCTTCTTTCTTGACCTTCAAACTTATAGACTTTGCACCCATTCTAATTATTTATATATGATTTAATATTTGATATTGTATAACTTATTAATTCATAACAGTCGGTGGAACAGTATACTTTCGAGTCTACAGGATTTGACCACAGTTTGATAACAACTCAGTTTCACGCCATAGGTCTTTCTCGGCGTTTGCAACTTTTGTCCCTCAACAGAAAGAACGGGTATAGAGCAAGAGCTGTTGGTAGAGATGACCGACGCAAACCAGCGACGGCGTTAATGGCTGTCTCCGGCGATGACGAAGGCTGTCGTCGTCTTCAGCGGCTTTGACACTGATGGAGACGAAAAAAGGAGGGCGACTTTGACCCACATTAGTAACTAACCGCTTTCACTCGAAGTACACGACCACCAGACTTTCAGCGGTGACCACGGTGGCCGACCACCACCGCACCGCTACATAGTTCAATATTGATTTACCGGAGCTTAGCCTGAACTGGCCAGAAATCTAGCCCCCCTCGCCGGAGATGGCTGATAAGTCTCCGGATCACCACCATCTTTGTCATCTAAATCTCCTCTCATCACAATCTCTACCTTTTTTTCACGGATCTGGTAGAAGACCACCTTTACAGTGGCCGGATCTTTCGAAAACCCTACCTTTGCCGCTCATCGGTCCAATTTGTCACCGCCAATGGGTTTCTCAGCTTCATATTAGCGGTCGAGGGTGAAGCACGCACCGGAAGGGGCGTCTCCGCCGCAGCACCACCGCGACTTCGCCAGGCTTGCCGGATTTCATCTCTCTCTCTCTCTTTTTGTATATAGAGCTATTTCTCTCTCTATAGGGAAAATGATGGGTTTGTGTGATGTATACCAGGTGTAATGGTTTTTTAGCTCAAATGGTTTTAAAAAAAGGCAAAGGAAATGTACAAAGTTTTTAATACAACAAATACTTTCGTTGGACAAAATAACCTAACTTGGATTTAACTTTCTAAACATTTATTTCTAATATTAAAAGTTCGAGACTTTTTTTTAATGAAACGAATTAGCATGTTATCCCTTTTTCTATATAAATTGATTTTTTTTATGTTTGAAAAATAAACAGTATCTAACTTTTTTTTAGCTTTATGGTATATTTATCAAATAGCTACAATCTTAGCTCCATTTATTCTAGAGCTCATTGCCAATTTATTTCAGGGTCTCACACTACTAATCTACTTTTTATTTTGATGTTCAGACATAAATTATACGCAAAAAAAAAAAAAAAAAATCATACGTAAAGGGTTTCTCTTGAAACCCAAATTAAAAACCTAGGATGGAGGGTGGTCACCCTGAGTTTTTGATATATGTTTTTATGGTTTTTGATATTCTTTTATTTGGTTTTTTCCTTATTTTATTTCGATCGATTTAAAATACCTGTTGATAACCTTTTGGCCGTATCATGCTTTATTTATAGGGTTTTTGTTTTCGGTTGTTATACCGAGTGCCTATACCGTAACGAATCGATTTAATACTGACTGAATTCTCGCGCAACGCGCGAGGAATTTTTACTAGTTTATTTTATTCTATATAATTTTAGAAGAAAAAAGTATATGTTTTCTTTTTTGACCTTTAAGTTTATAGACTTTACACATTCAACTCTAATCTTTTGGTAAGTGACTCATTGACCTCTAACTTTTGGAATTTAACAACTTTGATCTCTCATTTAGTTCTACATAATAACTTAGCACCGCATTTTCTCCGACACCTCAATTCTTTTGTTTGAATGTGACTATACACCGCAATGTGCAACACACGTTATCACGTCACGTGGGCACCGCACGTTAACATCATCATCGTAACGAGTGTAACAAAGTCGCAAACGTGATGTCGCCGCCGCAACGCGCGACACCGATAAAAATCTAGTTTTATCTAAAAACCAATTTAAAGACTTGTCCAACACTAGAATTCACGACAAGAAAAGGTGTTGACCAATTTTATTATCAAATCATACATGAGAACAAACTTGGTCTCTCATTCAATCTTTTATGTTAGTATAATCGTAATATTAGCAGATATATTATTTGTATATATTATGTATTCTTATGTATTTATCTCCAAGATTTGAGGAGATTTAGTTTCCTAGTTTCGGTTTGTAAATTTGTATTTATTCTCCTTTCCTATCAACGAGAAAGCATCAATTCATTCCAAATTACATGGTATCAGAGCAAAATATGCTCTGAACCCTAAACCCGCAGCCGTTTTCTTTTTCTTCTTCCCGGCTACACAAAACAACCTTAACTAAACAAATACTACAGTTTAAGATCACCCAACATAATTGAAGATGATCGAGACCAACGTTTGGCGCAACGCTTACATATCATCATCACGTAGAACGAAAAAGTCAGTCGAAACAAAAACATTTCTGCAGTATATTAAGGTTTTATAATTAGGAAGGTGTGTTTGTGGAACCAAAATAAAAATAGATATTACCATGAGGAGTAAAAGTAAGATGCAAAGGGTGTTGACGAGCAAAGTGATAGAATGAAGACACTAAGGAGATGGTGATAAACAAGAAGTTGGTAATTGGTGTCATTTTGAACAAGTATGGATGGCTATGTGTTGTGTTTGATTCTTTAGTTTTGCTTCAATTTATACAACAAATGGGATTATTAGAATAATTAGTGGGGTCTGCATGCAGCATGCTTCCATTCGTCACCAAAGTTTGAACAAAACATAGGTGGCTTTACAACTTCCGACAGTAATATTAATATTGATAGACGTTTACTGGTGTAGGAAATAATATTAAAGACGTGTCTGCAAACGCTGTGTCATGATCTACAATATTATATTCCATTAGTCTGAATCCAACGTTGCCTTTCGGTGAAATGGCTTTACTTCACTAACACATTAAGAAAAAAATGGGTGACTTTACTTCTTCTTGAAGGTGTGTGTAGGGTCCTGGAAAAGATCAAGGAAATCAGGCCCTTGATGGAACACAAAAAATACGAGATTGAACAAACTGTTCTTTTATTTATTTTTATATATCAATGAAAGCACACTGATACAATAACCCTTTCATGGAAAGATGGCCACATCTTTTTGTTTTGGATTCTAATATAACGTGCATGATTTCGGAGAGGAAAGGGTTGGGACAAGGAAACGGCGGATATAGTTGGAGTTGGGTTAGATTGCCCGAGTCTGATATTGAACGTAAGGAATGGCAGGAATGTCAAGACGCTATTAACATGGTGAGATTGTCAAACGATAAGGATTCATGGACATGGAACATCGTCAGAAAGGATGGATTTCGGTTAACTCGGTAAAAAAGACGTTAATTTCTGATAGGGGAGATAGTCAGCTCCCAAATTTCGAATGGAGCAAATGGGTTCCTATCATATGCAACATCATGGAGTGGAGAGGTAATTTGGATCGTCTTGCTACTAGAATCAATCTGAGAAGAAGGAACGTGGATATAGCATCGGTTATGTGTCCATTTTGTGAGGAGTATGAGGAATCGTTGGATCATTTATTTTCGGCATGTTCGATGGCAATTCGGTTATGGGCGGCTTTCAGTGATTGGTGCAACATTCCTCCGATTTTCGCTTTTGATTTTAAAGATTTGATGGAAATTCACAACTCTAATCAAGAAAGGAAAAAAAATGAAAAAGATTTTGCGGGGATTGGTTATTATCGCGTGTTGGTGTATATGGAAAGCTATGAACGATTTGGTGTTTAATCAGATAAGGAGAAGTTCACAAGAGATTTTGATAGATATTAAATCGAAAGGGTTTGGGTGGTTGAAAAATAGATCTACATGTAAATATATTAGTTGGAAGGAGTGGTATAAATACCCTATGTACATGTTATAGTTTTGGCCTTTCCCCGTTTGGGCCGGGGCTTTTGTTTTGTATTGGCCTTTTGCCCGGTTGGGTCGAAGGTGTTTTTTAATGAGAAGTTGTCTAAAAAAATATATATATATTGGCGCCTTTATGCGAAGTTGTCTAAAAAACATAAACGATTCCATTAACGATTGCTTGGGAAAATTGACGGAATCGGTGGTACGGATAGAATATGGGGTGCCTAGATGGTGGTGTTGCAGCTAGGGGTGTTCAGAAAAAACCGTAACCAAATAAAAACCGTAAACCGAACCGTAACCGTAACCAAATAAACCGACCCGAATAACGAATTCGGTTTTTGGTTTGGTTTCTAACCGAAACCGAATTGTGAATTTGGTTTTTGGTTTGGTTTATGGATCCACATTTTATTTTCTTTGGTTTATTTGGATAACCGAATAAACCATTTAACTTAATTAATTATTAAATATAAATAATAATATCTTATAAATCATATACAATTTATTAGTCCAAAATAAGTATTTTTTTGCAGCCCAAAATACCAAATGTAAATCTAAAAGCCTAACTCTTTAAGTCATCCAATAGTTTCTATGATCTATGTTTTGAAACTTTAACTTTGTGGTTGTGTCTACTACTTTATGAATGTGCTTGTTTTATTTCGCAATGAAACTATCTTGTATTCATATATTGTTGGGTGTAAATTAGTTGTGATGTTCGGAAGTTGGAACACAAACATAAATATAAATTAAAAAAAAAATACTTTGTACAATTTGGTTAGATTTGGTTTATTTGGTTTCTAACCGAAACCAAACCGAATTGAATTTGGTTTGGTTTGGATCGGTTTGCATATTCCTTATTTGGTTTTGTTTGGTTTTTGGTTTGGGGTACAAAATTTTGAAAACCGAATAAAATGAACCAAATAAACTATAAACCGAACCGATGAACACCCCTAGTTGCAGCGGAAGGTATTATCAGTTTGGATGAGCAATCCCAAACTCCCTCGGTATAGGTTAGTTCAAAAAAAGGCACCACAAGTAGATTACCTTCAAAAGTAATTATAATCATCATATCACCATATGTCACCATATCCGATTATTTTCAAAAGTAATCATAATCACTATATCACTATATTTAATTATAACCTTTTAAAATAAAAGTAACCCAGAATTAGCAAATCGAACTACATCAAAAGTAAGAAACATTTAAATCCATCCGGAGAGAAATTACATAAAGCTTCTATCTTCTTTTCCGTTTTACTCACATGCGTCAATTGAGCAACATTCTTATTTGCCTAAAAAGATATCACAAATGATGAGGATACGTCCTTGGTCGGACCGAATACCCAGCAGACATAGAACCGAACCAAAAGCCCAAAGGATCGGATCGTATCTAGCGCCATAGACGGAACGATTAGACACTTTGATCCGTCGTAACTAACTGGGACCCACGGCTTTAACTGCCATGACAACGACTGGTCCGACCCTAACTAACTCGCCACGTCAGCATCCCCCAAAAGTATAAATACCCGCCAAAACTCCTCACCAAGGGTAACCGTTACTTTCTCTCTCTAAACTCTCCTCTCTCTCTTCTTGACCTATTCTCTCATCACAAATACTTATTCTCACGCCCGAGCTTGGTCACAGAGAGGCCCTGTAACACCCCGTGTTTTCACAAGTCAAAGTCAAAGTCAAGGTCTGAGTCAACGACCGATTTCGCGCAACTTGACTTGTAGAGATTTCTTTATTTTACTTGTATTATGTGAAGTGTCGTTAATTGCAATAATCGACGTATGTTAATCGTTGTCCGATCGATCTACGACTGTGAACTATAGGAAGTAACAATGCGATAAAGTTAATCAACTAATAATCAAGCTATGCTAATCAAATCGACATCAAATCGCAACTCGAACTACGTGGTTTTACTTGTTGTTATACATGTGTGTGTGCTTTGCGTGTTATCTGTGCATGTTTATTTATGTCGTGTTGTGTAATCAAGCGAACTCAATCGAAACTCGAACGCAATCGAACTCGAACTCGAATCGCGATCGAACTATGATAGATGGTGGAAAATAGATTACGCAAGATACGAAGTAGTTGGGACTAAAAGTAATTGACTAGGAAACCCTATCGAATCGAACCGCTCGCAATCGAAATCGAAACACCAAAAATCGTCGCATCGAAAACTTGAACCAAGCGCCATCCGGCCGGATAGCCATCCGACCGGATAACCCAATTGGTGACAGGCTGTATGTCATCCGACCAGGATGTCATCCTACCGGATCGTCATCCGAGCGGAGTCTCATCCGATCGGATCACTCTTTCCTCTTTTGGAATCCTATAAATACCCCTGTCATTGTCATTCTTTCCACTTTTGGAAGCCTTCTATCCGAGCAGCTCGTGTTCCTCACCTTTTCTTCGATTTCTCTCAATCCAGGTAAGATCTCGCCCTAAATCTTGTACTTTCTTGATCTACACGCACTTCTACACCTTTCTATCTTTTAAATCTTAACTTTCAACCACGAAATCACTAGATTTCGGGTGTTCTAGGGTGATGTCATCATGTGTTCTTCCAAGAACTTCATGCTTTGACCTCAATCCACCAAGAACAACCGAGATCTAATCGATTTTCACCCGAATACATGAAGATCTTGGAAAGATCTTGACACAAGAGTGGTAAAAAGGGATTGAAGGATGGTTTCTAACTTTCTTTCAACTCTTTTACACTCAGAACACTAAAAACCGGCAGAATCAGGATCAGATCTAGTCTCCTACTCGTCCATAGTGTTGCACTGGCTCAGATCTGGATTCCGCCTACGAGACAACCGACTTCGGGTTAAACAGGAACAACCGTCTCGAGCCGGTAACTAGCTGAACTAGGGTGATTCCTCGTCGGTTTGGTCACTTGGGTCAAGGCAGGGTTCTGGTTGGTTAACAAGTTGTCAAGACGTCTCGAAACAACGACAAACCATCAAAACGACCAAGTGTAGGACGAAAGGAACAATCGAAACGGATTACCATCTGACCGGATTGCTATCCGATCGGATAGGTCATCCGAACGGATTGCCACCCGAACGGATGACACTTGGGTCCCACCTTCAAACAACCTTAACTAGAGTAATAGTATTGAACGAATTGCAATCCGAACGGATTACCATCTGAATGGATTACTCTTCGGATCATGAGATACTAAGACTTTAAAGACTTAAACAATTTTCAACATGTTCATCACCAGAGTTGCCACCCGATCGGATGGTCATCCGATCGAGTGACACTCCAACTGTGAACTTGTCTTCAACAAGTAATCTCACCGCTAAGTCACCGTCCGACCGGGTCACCATCTGACCGGATGACCATCCGAACGGATTGTCATCCGTACGACCCCGCATCCGATCGAACGACTTGATGGATAGAGATACTTCAATGTTTTCTAAATGCTACAACGAAAACTTCAAAGGTCAAGCCATCATACACAAACACATCCTTATTATAGGAAGAAACAATCCACTCGAATCGCCATCCGACCGGATGACCATCCGAACGGATTACCATCCGCACGGATGATCACCCGAATGGATTACCGGCCGCACGGATTACCGTCCGATCGGATTACCGTCCGATCGGATTACCATCCGATCGAACTACCATCCGACCCATCTTCAATTGTATCATTTTACGTATTCCTTAATCGAACTACCATCCGACCCATCTTCAATTGTATCATTTTACGTATTCCTTATCGTTATGCTATCGAATCTATTCAGGCTAATCTTACTCGCTAAGCGCTCCCTTCAATCCATTAATCACTGTGAGTATACTCGATCCCTTTTTGCTATAAACACTTTTGGGTGTTACATATGTTACGAATATTCAAACTACAACAATCATACTACTCAAATGCTATTTTGAACGCTAACCGTTACTGCATGTTATACGTGTCTCATGAATGCTTGTTTGTTATGTTTACACATGGAATGCTCTCTACCTGCCTTAGCAACGATAGTACTATAGTTTGGACTCAGCACCCGTTCACACGGGGGTTGTTAAGGATCTTTAACTTGCATGGATTACGGTGGTAATCATGTATTGCGAACTGCCTCAGGCAGTCAACCCGCAGTCATTGGTATCGATGGATCTATGTCAATAACTAACGTGCTTCATTTCACTATGTGTACGTGCTGGTTATGCGTAAACGAATTCGAACTCTATATGCTATTATCAAACTTGTATGCTCACCTTTACATTTTATGTATTGACTTTATTTTAACGTATGTGACAGGTGGTTAGGAAGTTTACATGCTTAGCATGCTGTGAACTTGAGGCTAGGAAAGGTCTAGGATGCTCTCTGTGCTATGATGAAATCGAAGCTAGGAAAGGGGGTCCTAGAAACCAATAAATAAACGATTTATGTTTAAATCTGAGTTGTCGGAACAGACTATTTGCCTAGATTTTGTCTGTAATAATTATTTGACCGTTTGAGATACGGTATGGGACGTATTAGTTAATTGAATGGTTTTGATAATTGTTATGGAAACTTATGGACAATCTGTTTCGCTCAGTGCCACGCCCCGATGATTCCGCCATCGGTTGGGGTGTGACAGATTGGTATCAGAGCCATAACTATAGGGAATTAGGCGAGACTCGACCTAGTCTGGGTCGAAGTCTTAGATACCTAGACTATAGTTAAGAACCAACAGACCAACTCGAGTACGTCCAATAGGAATCTCGTACGTACTTATTTCACACTATCCTTGCTTATACTACACTATCACTACACTCGAATTTCCAATCAAGAAAGGGCGATAAAGTCGAGATTAGGTGTGAAAACCACAAACTCCCGACTAAATTGCTTAATCAATACTACTAGCGGGGGAGAATTATATCAAACTAGGGGTGAAACCCACATTTTGATGAATAATCTCCTCTATTTTATCAAAACAGGAACGAAGTTGTTAAGCCAGGGGTGAAACCCTAACCTTGACGACTTGTTCCGCATACTTTACAAAAACTCTCACCAAAGTCTCGACGGACTCCAATGACCTGAACCCACGGTATGACTAACGGGATGCGTGCCAAGTGCCCAAGAATCGAGGCAAAGGCACAGTCCTGAAGGTTAAATGTGCGCAACAGGTCCTTGTGAATAGTCAAACCACTTTGGGTAGTCAAAGTCTACTAGCCGCAGACGATCTACCTCTCGATTTTATGCATTTCAAAGATAGTTTGCCGATTTTATATGTGTTTTATGAGTCATTACCCGTTTATTGCTTATTTTTGCACTGAAACGACTGTGAACCGAACACGTGACGTGTGGAAACCGTGCACGAACATGACCGAACACACAAGAACGTACTAAATCAGTGATTCTATTGACAGAACTGAAATCGTACAAAGCACCCGAATCACGATGCCACTTTCTCTCTCTAGCTTCTCTCTCTAGACCTAGAGCTCTTCAAATCTCCAATAATACCACCTTGCCTTCTACTAACTAGATGCAACATAAGGCCTAGAACTAGATAGCCTCAGCTACGGTTTGAGATAACGGAGGCGATAGACAGAAATGCACTAGCAGCTTATACTACGCTATTTTCGAACGATCGCAGACCTTGAATGATAGATTTCTGTTTTCTAATTGCCTCTAGTGGTTAAACGCGTATGTGTTTTGTTACTTCTGTGCTTTACGTGCTTAGGTGTTAAATGATTATGTGCTCTACGTGCTTATGTGAATATGTGATTTCGTGCCTTATGTGTTAAGTATTTACGTAAATATACGTGTTCCTGAGCTTTAGTAAGTAGTAGACGTGTGAGGTGAGATTCGAATACAATGTGATGAGTCCTGTGATGATGTCTGTTGCAGACCATGTCGTCTGGATCCCGTCATGCACTCTCTCGTCAGGAAAAGAGGGACAAACGCCTTGCTTCCATCATCGCTAAAAGTGTGGCAAAGGCCGTGAGTGATGTTTACGAGAATGCCAGCAAGTCATCCGAGGAATCAAGGACCGAAGCTCCCAAAGCTACCGCGAGGCCTTTCAGTTTCAAACAATTCAAGTCGTGTGGGCCGAAAGAATTCACTGGCGAAGGAGGTCCTACTGCACTATTCCAATGGTTTGATTCCATTGAGGTTACTCTGCGACAGAGTGGTTGCCCTGATGACCTTCGAACTCTGAATGCTACCGGCGTTTTCCAGTCCCGTGCACTAGACTGGTGGACGGCCGAGAGGAACAAGCGAGGGAACGATGCAGCATACGGTCTGTCGTGGGACGAGCTCAAGGAAGTTATGCTAGAAGAATTCTGCCCTCCTCACGAACGTCAAAAGCTTGAAGATGAATTCTGGCACATACGTCAGCATGAGGGTGACAACGCTGCCCTCACTGCTCGTTTTAAACAACTCAGCATCATATGTCCCGATCAAGTCAAGACTCCAGAGATCACCATCAAGAAGTATATCCGAGCTTTGCCCGACTGCGTTGCTGATTTCGTGCAAGCGGCTAAGACTACGACGATCGAAGAAACCTACCTACTGGCCGCCGAAATCAACGACAAAAGGGTTAAGGCTGGTGTCTGGGATAAGACTTCGAAGCATCTGCATTAAGCTACCGCTACCGCAACAACTGCTGAACCCACCTCATCGAGCAACAAGAGGAAGAACAAGAGAAAGAACAGCTCCAGCAACAAGAATTGTGCGATCACTGCTGCACCGATTCAAGCTGTACCTGCCCAACAGCGTCAAGTAGCGGCGCCTGTGGCCAATGCACCACCTGCAAAGCGTGCATACACTGGACCACATCCGCTCTGCCCCACTTGCACCTATCACCATCCAACTGCCATTGCTTGCCGTTTTTGTGCTCATTGCAATGTATACAGCCACTTTACTGCCAATTGCCGTATCCGACAAGCTCCTGCTCATCAAGCTCTACTCACTGCCCCACAGGGTCAAGAAGCTCCTCTGGCACCCGCAGTCAAAGCCAGAGCCTGCTTCGCATGTGGCGACCCGAACCATTTCACCAACATGTGCCCAAACAGGGTCGTGAAACAAGAGCCTCAGCAACCGCAGCCCCAGCAGCAACAACAACAGCAGCAGCAACAACAGGCCACACGAGCCAGAACTTTCAACCTCAATGTGCGTCAAGCCCAGGCCGACAACAACGTGGTCAATGGTACGTTCCTTGTGAATGGTATTTATGCTTCATGTTTGTTTGATACCGGAGCCGATAATTGCTTTGTGTCGTTCGAATTTGAGAAACTCCTTAGTCGTAAACGATCCCAACTCTCCACGACTTTCGATGTCGAAGTCGCTACCGGAAGAGCCGTCACTGTCAATTCTGTTCTTCGGGATTGTACTCTTGAGCTCAACAATCACATCTTTTCAATCGACCTCATTCCGATGCAACTTGGAAGTTTCGACGTCATAATAGGCATGGACTTTCTTCGAGAAAACCATGCTGAAGTTGTGTGCTTTGACAAGATGATTCGATTCTCGCTCGCGAATGGTGACTTATTGTGTGTATACGGCGATACTACTTCAAAGGGGCTCAAGCTTATGTCATGTGTCCAAGCTAGCAAGTATCTCCGTAAGGAATACAGGGCTTTCTTGGCTAACATTGTAGTAGCGGAGAAGGAAAAGAAAGAGAAGAAGGAAGTGAAAGACGTTCCTGTGGTTCGAGAATTTCCTAATGTTTTTCCAGAGGATCTTCCCGGACTACCGCCAAGTCGTGATATCGACTTCCGTATCGTCCTCATACCTGGAGCCAATCCTATTGCTAAAGCTCCTTATCGACTCGCGCCGTCCGAAATGCGTGAACTCTCAACCCAACTCCAGGAATTACTTTAGAAAGGCTTCATTCGCCCGAGCACCTCTCCTTGGGGCGCGCCTGTCCTTTTCGTCAAAAAGAAGGATGGGTCGTTCCGGATGTGCATCGACTATCGGGAATTGAATAAGTTGACTATAAAAAACCGCTATCCCCTACCTCGCATCGACGATTTGTTTGATCAACTACAAGGCGCTACGTGTTTCTCCAAGATCGACCTACGTTCAGGTTACCATCAGCTACGTATTCAAGAAGAGGATATACCCAAAACCGCGTTTCGTACTCGTTACGGCCATTACGAATTCATTGTCATGCCTTTTGGTTTAACCAACGCACCAGCGGTTTTCATGGATCTGATGAATCGCGTGTGTAAACCATATCTCGACCGTTTCGTCATCGTATTCATCGACGATGTCTTGATCTATTCCAAATCGAAAGCCGAACACGCGCAACATCTACGTTTGGTTCTCGAGTTACTCCAGGGGAACCAACTCTATGCCAAATTCTCCAAGTGTGAATTTTGGTTGGAGGAAGTTCAGTTTCTGGGTCACATTGTTAATAGTCAGGGTATTCACGTCGATCCTGCGAAGATTGAAGCTGTCAAGAGCTGGGTTACGCCTAAGAACCCGTCTGAAGTCCGCTCTTTTCTCGGACTAGCGGGCTATTATCGACGATTTATCGAAGGATTCTCAAAGATCGTTGTACCGCTTACCTCTCTCACGCATAAAGACAAGCCTTTTGTTTGGGGAACTAAACAAGAGACTGCTTTTCAAACCCTCAAGCGCATGCTTTGCAACGCTCCTGTTCTCACATTGCCCGACGAAAACGACGATTTCATTGTCTATTGTGATGCTTCCAACCTTGGTCTCGGCTGTGTTCTCATGCAACGGGACAAGGTCATAGCCTACGCATCTCGTCAGCTCAAAATCCACGAGAAAAATTATACAACCCATGATCTCGAGCTAGGCGCAGTTGTTTTTGCGTTAAAGATTTGGCGACACTACCTATATGGTACCAAGTGTACGATCTTCACCGATCATAGGAGCCTACAACACATCTTTAATCAGAAGGAACTTAACATGCGTCAACGCCGATGGGTAGAACTTCTCAACGATTATGACTGTGAGATTCGTTATCACCCAGGCAAGGCAAACGTTGTTGCCGACGCACTCAGCAGAAGGAGCTATCTGCTTAGCACTCGTAATGTTCAAGCCCAGCACGATCTCGAAACTTTCATTCGCGATGCTCAACATGCATGTCTTAACGAACGCACCTTGAAGAGAGAAAGAATCTACCACGATGGAGCCCAACTCGTTAGCAAGTCGAATGGGATATTCCACTTTTTAGACTGAATTTGGATTCCCAAATGGGCCAATTTGCGACAGATACTGATGGACGAAGCCCATAAGTCCCGATATTCTATTCACCCCGGTGCTGATAAAATGTTCCAGGACCTTCGTTATAAGTACTGGTGGCCGGGTATGAAAAGGGATATCGCTCTCTACGTTGGAAAATGTCTAACTTGTGCTAGAGTCAAGGCTGAACATCAAAGACCCTCTAGCTTACTCGAACAACCGCCAATTCCCATGTGGAAGTGGGAAAGTATAGCCATGGACTTTATAACCAAGCTACCGCACACGTCATCAGGTCACGACAGTATTTGGGTTGTGGTCGACCGTTTGACTAAATCAGCTCACTTTCTGCCTATACGAGAAGACTACAAGGTAGAACGATTAGCCCGAATCTACACCGACGAGATCATTTGTAATCATGGGACGCCTCGTGACATCATCTCTGATCGTGATGCTCGGTTTACTTCGCGATTGTGGGAAACGTTTCAAACGGCACTCGGTACAACGCCTAATCTAAGTACCGCTTTCCACCCACAAACCGACGGTCAGACTGAAAGAACGATTCGTACTCTTGAAGACATGCTCCGTTCGTGTGTCCTAGACTTCGGTGGTAATTGGGATAAATACCTGCCATTGGTTGAATTCTCGTATAACAACAGCTACCATTCTAGCATCCAAATGGCACCTTTCGAGGCATTATACGGGAGAAGATGTCGATCGCCTATTGTGTGGCACGAGATCGGTCACTCGCAACTAACCGGTCCTGAGCTGCTACAAGAAACGACTGACAAAATCTTCCAAATTCGAGACAACCTGGTAAAAGCTCGGGATCGACAGAAAAGTTACGCCGATAGAAAACGTAAGCCCCGTGAATTTGACGTTGGTGACTACGTACTCTTAAAGGTATCACCTTGGAAGGGTGTAGTCCGATTCGGCAAGAAGGGAAAGCTCGCGCCTCGATATGTTGGACCTTTTAAGATTCTGGAAAGGATCGGAAAAGTCGCCTACAGACTCGAGCTACCGGAGGAACTCAGTAACGTCCACCCGACTTTCCACATGTCAAACCTCCGAAAGTGCCTAGCCGACCACGACTTACACGTTTCTCTAGACGATCTACAAGTGAACGAAACATTACACTTCGTGGAAAAGCCAGTCGAAATCATGGACCGCCAGACCAAGCAACTCAGACGCTCTCGCATTCCTATCATGAAAGTCCGATGGGAAGGCAAAAGAGGCGCAGAGTTCACTTGGGAACTCGAAAGCGACATGAGGGCTAAGTACCCACAGTTGTTCCAAGAGAAAGTCTAGCAAGAGAAAGTTCTCAAACGTGAGTCACGGTGTTGTAACAGCTTTCAGTTTAATTTCGGGACGAAATTCCCTAAGCAAGGGGAGGCTGTAACACCCCGTGTTTTCACAAGTCAAAGTCAAAGTCAAGGTTTGAGTCAACTACCGATTTCGCGCAACTTGACTTGTAGAGATTTCTTTATTTTACTTGTATTATGTGGAGTAAGTGTCGTTAATTGCAATAATCGACGTATGTTAATCGTTGTCCGATCGATCTACGACTGTGAACTATAGGAAGTAACAATGCGATAAAGTTAATCAGCTAATAATCAAGCTATGCTAATCAAATCGACATCAAATCGCAACTCGAACTACGTGGTTTTACTTGTTGTTATACATGTGTGTGTGCCTTGCGTGTTATCTGTGCATGTTTATTTATGTCGTGTTGTGTAATCAAGCGAACTCAATCGAAACTCGAACGCAATCGAACTCGAACTCGAATCACGATCGAACTATGATAGATGGTGGAAAATAGATTACGCAAGATACGAAGTAGTTGGGACTAAAAGTAATTGACTAGGAAACCCTATCGAATCGAACCGCTCGCAATCGAAATCGAAACACCAAAAATCGTTGCATCGAAAACTTGAACCAAGCGCCATCCGGCAGGATAGCCATCCGACCGGATAGCCATCCGACCGGATAACCCAATTGTTGACAGGCTGTATGTCATCCGACCAGGATGTCATCCGACCGGATCGTCATCCGACCGGAGTCTCATCCGATCGGATCACTCTTTCCTTTTTTGGAATCCTATAAATACCCCTGTCATTGTCATTCATTCCACTTTTGGAAGCCTTCTATCCGAGCAGCTCGTGTTCCTCACCTTTTCTTCGATTTCTCTCAATCCAGGTAAGATCTCGCCCTAAATCTTGTACTTTCTTGATCTACACGCACTTCTACACCTTTCTATCTTTTAAATCTTAACTTTCAACCACGAAATCACTAGATTTCGGGTGTTCTAGGGTGATGTCATCATGTGTTCTTCCAAGAACTTCATGCTTTGACCTCAATCCACCAAGAACAACCAAGATCTAATCGATTTTCACCCGAATACATGAAGATCTTGGAAAGATCTTGACACAAGAGTGGTAAAAAGGGATTGAAGGATGGTTTCTAACTTTCTTTCAACTCTTTTACACTCAGAACACTAAAAACCGGCAGAATCAGGATCAGATCTAGTCTCCTACTCGTCCATAGTGTTGCACTGGCTCAGATCTGGATTCCGCCTATGAGACAACCGACTTCGGGTTAAACAGGAACAACCGTCTCGAGCCGGTAACTAGCTGAACTAGGGTGATTCCTCGTCGGTTTGGTCACTTGGGTCAAGGCAGGGTTCTGGTTGGTTAACAAGTTGTCAAGACGTCTCGAAACAACGACAAACCATCAAAATGACCAAGTTTAAGACGAAAGGAACAATCGGAACGGATTACCATCTGACCGGATTGCTATCCGATCGGATAGGTCATCCGAACGGATTGCCACCCGAACGGATGACACTTGGGTCCCACCTTCAAACAACCTTAACTAGAGTAATAGTATTGAACGAATTGCAATCCGAACGGATTACCATCTGAATGGATTACTCTTCGGATCATGAGATACTAAGACTTTAAAGACTTAAACAATTTTCAACATGTTCATCACCAGAGTTGCCACCCGATCGGATGGTCATCCGATCGAGTGACACTCCAACTGTGAACTTGTCTTCAACAAGTAATCTCACCGCTAACTCGCCGTCCGACCGGGTCACCATCCGACCGGATGACCATCCGAACGGATTGTCATCCGTACGACCCCGCATCCGATCGAACGACTTGATGGATAGAGATACTTCAATGTTTTCTAAATGCTACAACGAAAACTTCAAAGGTCAAGCCATCATACACAAACACATTCTTATTATAGGAAGAAACAATCCACTCGAATCGCCATCCGACCGGATGACCATCCGAACGGATTACCATCCGCACGGATGATCACCCGAACGGATTACCATCCGCGTGGATTACCGTCCGATCGGATTACCGTCCGATCAGATTACCGTCCGATCGGATTACCATCTGATCGAACTACCATCCGACCCATCTTCAATTGTATCATTTTACGTATTCCTTATCGTTATGCTATCGAATCTATTCAGGCTAATCTTACTCGCTAAGCGCTCCCTTCAATCCATTAATCGCTGTGAGTATACTCGATCCCTTTTTGCTTTAAACACTTTTGGGTGTTACATACGTTACGAATATTCAAACTACAACAATCACACTACTCAAATGCTATTTTGAACGCTAACCGTTACTGCATGTTATACGTGTCTCATGAATGCTTGTTTGTTATGTTTACACATGGAATGCTGTCTCCCTGCCTTAGCAACAATAGTACTATAGTTTGGACTCAGCACCCGTTCACACGGGGGTTGTTAAGGATCTTTTACTTGCATGGATTACGGTGGTAATCATGTATTGCGAACTGCCTCAGGCAGTCAACCCGCAGTCATTGGTATCGATGGATCTATGTCGATAACTAACGTGCTTCATTTCACTATGTGTACGTGCTGGTTATGCGTAAACGAATTCGAACTCTATATGCTATTATCAAACTTGTATGCTCACCTTTACATTTTATGTATTGACTTTATTTTAACGTATGTGACAGGTGCTTAGGAGGTTTACATGCTTAGCATGCTGTGAACTTGAGGCTAGGAAAGGTCTAGGATGCTCTCTGTGCTGTGATGAAATCGAAGCTAGGAAAGGGGGTCCTAGAAACCAATAAATAAACGATTTATGTTTAAATCTGAGTTGTCGGAACAGACTATTTGCCTAGATTTTGTCTGTAATAATTATTTGACCGTTTGAGATACGGTATGGGACGTATTAGTTAATTGAATGGTTTTGATAATTGTTATGGAAACTTCTGGACAATCTGTTTCGCTCAGTGCCACGCCCCGATGATTCCGCCATCGGTTGGGGTGTGACAGGCCCCCCTCGCTGTGACGAGGCTAACGGTGTGTTTCTTCCTTGTGATCTTGCAGGTTCTAGCCAGGTCATCTGAAGTTCTGCTCAAACCTGGTCGGACCAACTGGTTTTGAGTCTTCAGTGGCGCCATCCCTTCGAATTCACACAATTCACTTTGTCAATTCTGTTCATCCAAAATTATGGAATCCACAACAGCTTCTTCCACAAGTACCTTCCCGTCTTACAACGATATCTGGGAGGGAAGAGTTGCACCTATAACAGCTGTTTCCACGACAGTTGTCGCCCCAGCGATCTCAGCAGGGTCGGCAACAATGCCTCCACCTGCAAATTCTGTAATTACGAGCTCTGTTACCACGGTTTCAGTTACTGCTCCAGTCTCCACACCGTTGCCCAATTTTGACAATGCCTTCCTTCTACGGAACGCCGATTTGTTACGACAACTCCAGCAGCAGCAGCAACGGGAGGAGATGTTACAGAGTCTCCGTACAAATTTGTTCAGCAGCGCTTATCCCGGGGCTAATCCAATCTCTGCAGGAACCTTCGCCTCCGGATCTATGGTAAGTCCTATGGTCTCAACTCCTATAACATATGTTTCGCAAGTTTCTGCTCTTATGAATGCTCCAGTAAATAACGGTCCTTATGACCTATTTCGCCCGGGATCTATGGGTCTAAACCCTCAAGATCAAGAGTTAATCATGCCGTACCATCCTACATCGATGACTTCTCAATCGAAGTTCATGTTAAGGATCGTTAACGCACCACTCCCGGCAAAGTTGAAAATGCCCCCTACGTTAAAATTTTACGATGGTACGTCCGACCCGGACGATCATATCTTCGCTTTCGTCGGAGCGGCTAAGGTCGAACAATGGCCCATGCCAGCATGGTGTCACATGTTTGCTCAGACTCTCACCGAGTCAGCAAGGGTATGGTTCGATGGTTTGCCAGAAGGGTCGATTGATCATTTTGAAGACTTTCGGCGGATGTTTTTGCAAAATTTCTGTTAGAAGCAACGCTTCAAGAAAGACATTACTGAAGTTCACCACATAAAATGCCGCGACGGAGAATCCGTAGAAGATTTTATTGATCGTTTCAACCGAGAGAGCATGCAGATAAATGGAGCGGTGGATCAGCTCCGTGTTACCGGATTCTGTCACGGAGTCCGAAACAATCAGCTCATAGAAAAGCTCCATGAAGATCTCCCAAAAACCATGGAGGTGCTTATGGAATGAGCTCGAGCCTTTGTTCGAGGAAAGAGTGCTTGCGGGCAACCAAACGAAACCTCAGCAAAGAACGCAAAGGCCCGAGGCACATCATGGAGACGGAATGCATCACCACCAAAGGATAGAAACATCAATTGGAATAGAAATCGCGGGGTGTATCAGAAGTCTGATCGAAGCAGCTTCCGAACCGGAAACGTACATTTCAATACGTTATCCGAGTAACCAAATCGCCGAGCGAGATCTTTAGTACGGAAACCACCCGGTTCCCTACACCATCAAAGCAGCGGTCTACATCGGATAAACATTCTAAGAAGTATTGTGAGTATCACCGAGACAAAGGGCATACGACCGACCAATGCTAGGCCCTAAATCAGGAAATTGAGAAAGCTGTACGATCCGGAAAACTCTCCCATCTTGTAAAGGAGGTAAAAGATGGCAAAAAATTAGCAACCGCACTTGACAACCCAAACACCGAGGCTGGAATCAATATGATTCGGTATACCGAATCAAGGGGGTAAAACGGTCGAATCAGCACATGGCGGCTTGGATGAACCAGCCTACTTATTTTCCTCCGATCGATCCAGAAGATGCTCGAGACGGTCCGATCACAATATCGACCGTAATCGCAGGACACTTGGTCCGGAGGATATACGTGGACGGAGGAAGCGCCTTTGAGATAATGTATTTGCAATGTTTCCAGCAGCTGGACCCCCAAAAAAGAAAGAGATTAATCGAGGTGTCTACCCCGCTAATAAGTTTCTTGAGAGAGGTGGTTTGTCCGATAGGGCAAATTACCCTTCCGACCACGTTTAAAGATAATGACCGGAGCAGAACTGTTCAGTTAACCTTTCTGGTTGTTGGTACTCATTCGTCGCATAACGTAATACTCGGACAACCTGGGTTACATGCTCTTGGAGCGATTAGTTTAACAATACACGGTGCCATAAAATTCCCCACCGAAGCAGGGGTCGCCACTATCCTTTCGGAGTCAAATTCACTCGTCGCAGAGGTAAGGCACGCAGCAGAAACGAGCTCAAAAAAATCTGAAGTACCCACAGAACTTTGGCCGATTAATCCAGAATTCCTGGAACAGCAAGTGGCTATCGGTGCTCAGCTCCCAAAACAAACAAAGAAGCTCCTATGGGAATTGTTGCGTAATTCAATTGATGTTTTTGCATGGAAGCATTCCGATATGCAAGGAGTTCCTCGATCTATGGCACAGCACCACCTGAATGTAAAGGAATCAATCAAACCAATAGCACAAAGGAAAAGGCACATGGCACCAGATCGAGCCAAGGCAATTGCTAAAGACGTGAAGAGTCTCCTAGATGCCGGGATCATTCGAGAGGTCCGGTATCAAACCTGGGTGTCGAACCCAGTCATGGTACGAAAAAAGGACAACTCGTGGAGAATGTGTATCGATTTCACCGATCTGAATGACGCGTGCCCGGAAGATTGTTTTCCATTACCAGAGATCGATGAAAAAATCGACTCCGTCGCCACGTTCAGGCTAAAATGCTTCTTAGACGCCTACAAGGGGTACCATCAGATACAAATGGCAGTCGAAGACGAGGACAAGACAGCCTTTGTTACTAATGAAGGAGTCTACTGCTTTACCAAGATGCTTTTCGGCCTAAAAACGCCGGTGCTACGTACCAGCGTGTGATGAACAAAGCTTTCAAAGACCAGATCGAGAGAAATTTAGAAGTATATGCGATGACATCGTGATCAAGAGTCATGAGGAAACGGCCATGTTGAAAGACATACTCGAAACATTCACCCGACTCTGAAGCATCAATATTAAGTTAACCCTAAAAATGTACGTTTGGGGTAGAGGAAGGAAAATTCTTGGGAGTCGTGGTCGGATCAAGGGGTTTGCGAGCCAACCCTGACAAGATTGATGTTGTTCTTACCATGAAGCCTCCAACGCCAGTTAAAGAAATCCAGTCCTTAAATGGGCGATTGGCCGCTCTCCACCATTTCTTGTCAAAAGCAGCAGACAGATCTCACCCATTCATGGACGTACTTAGAAAAAGTTTCAGATCAGAATTTAAATGGACCGAAGAAGCTGCGCGAGCCTTTGAAGAACTTAAAGTCTATTTGGGCACATTACCAACCCTCACCGTACCGGAAGAAGACAAGGTATTAACGGTTTACTTGGCCGCATCACGCGGTGCCATCCGCGCGGTGTTAGTCGCCCACCGAATTGGAGCACAGATCCCTATCTACTACGTAAGCCGAATTTTGAAAGATTATGAAACAAGATATCTAAATTTGGAAAAGTTAGCTCTGGCATTGGTCCATGCTTCAAGAAGGCTTCGTCGTTATTTTCAAGCCCATACAATTGAGGTCCGAACTAATCAAAGAATCCAGCACATTCTCCGACGACTCGAAGTGTCAGGTCGAATGGCAAAATGGGCGATCGAGCTGGGTGCTTTCAACATCACTTTCAAAACCAAAGGACCACTGAAAGGACAGGTGATAGCTGACTTTCTAGTTGAAATGCCGGAGGATAAAGAAACGGAAGGAGCAGAGCAAACTCCAAACAAACCTTGGTCATTGTATACGGATGGGGCTTCGAGCGCCGAAGGTGCAGGAGCAGGTTTGATACTCACCGATCCCGATGGCAAAGATACGACATATGCACTCCGTTTAGAATTCAAGAGCTCTAATAACGAAGCCGAATATGAGGCTTTATTGGCTGGCTTACGTTTAGCAGCCAGAGTCGGAGCAAAAAATGTCATAGCTCATGTTGATTCATTACTCGTAGCAAATCAAGTAAACGGAGGGTACGAGGCAAGGGAAGCCAACATGATCGAATACTTAGAGCAAGTGAAACAGGAAATGGCATCATTCGATTCATGCAAGATTGAGCACATTCCCCGCAGTAAGAACAAAAAGGCTGACGCTTTAAGCAAGCTAGCGTCTGTATCTTTCAGCCACCTTGCCAAGGAGGTACAGGTCGAAGTGTTAGCCGCACCTTCAATCGCCGTTCCACAGGTCATGCAAGTAGAAGCTCCGCCGCAGACATGGATGACACCAATAGTCAACTATTTGGTTCACGATTTCTTGCCGATTGATAAAGCGGAGGCCAGAAAAATCCTGATTAACTCACTTCAATATCAGATGCAGGAAGGGGGTTTGTATCGAAAGACCTTCCTCAGGCCTCTGCTAAAATGCCTTGATCCAGATCAGGCCAGCTATATCATTAGAGAAATACATTACGGCATCTGCGGAATCCATACCGGGCCAAAAATGATCATAACAAAGGTTAAAAATGTCGGGTATTATTGGCTTGGGATGCATGAGAGTGCAGTTAAAGAGCTCCAACAATGTGATGAATACCAGAAGCACGCACCAATAAGCCTCCGAGCGAAGAATGAAATGATTCTAGTAACCGCCACATGGCCCTTTCAGAAATGGAGTGTTGATATAGTCGGACCTTTCCCGCGATCGAGCGGAAGTGCTCAATATCTGTTAGTAGCGGTGAATTATTTCACCAAGTGGGTGGAAGCTCGACCATTTACAGTTATCTCTGGCTATAATGAAACAAGATTCTTCTGGGAGCAGATCGTGTGTTGCTTTGGTCTTCCGCTCTATATAGTAAGCGATAAAGCAAAACAATTCGCGGAGAATCCATTCAAGCGTTGGTGCGAAAATTTGAAGATTAACCAAGTCATCTCCTCGGTTGCTCATCCCTAGGGGAATGGGCAGGTCGGGCAGATAAACCGACGGATCGTCGATGGGATAAAAAGAAGACTTGGTTACGAAGGCAAGGGATGGGCAGACGAATTGCCGAACGTATTGTGGGCTCACCAAACTTTGCACAAGACGAGTAACGGAGAAACACCGTTCAGTCTTATGTACGGCACCGAAGTTGTGATCCCCGCAGAGATTGGGCTCCCAAATCAGAGGTATAGAAACTGGAAGGAAAATGAACAAGAGCTCCGATCCAACCTCGATTTGTTGTAGGAGCGTCGGAACGTGGCTGCAATTAAAGAAGCACGATACAAAAAGAAGATTGAGAAGTATTACAATGCCCGTGCCAAGCTTTATAAGTTTAAAGTTGGAGACTTTGTGCTCCGAAATAACGATGCAAGCCGCGTTGAAGCTCCTGGGAAGTTGGCCCCAAAGTGGGAAGGACCGTATCGCATAAAGGAAGCAAGCGACAGGGGGTCCTACGTGCTCGAGAAAATCGACGGAACCCCCGTTCCTAGAACATGGAACGGGATTCATCTAAAAAAATGCTTTATGTAGACGCCAGTCCGCTACGGGCTAGAAAGATCGCTATTTTTTATTTTAAGCATCTCTTTTTTCCATGTAAGAATCGGGAGGGTAATGCCCCGAACATATTTCTATTTCCTTTTAAACCGGGAGGGTCTGCCTCAGAACCATGATTATCGAAGTAGTAAATAAAGCGATCTGAATTTTTTGCAAATACAAAACGTAGCATATCTATGTACAAAGTTCGAACAATATAAAATGTGCATAAACGGGCCTCGACCCATGCCTCGCGCCGATCGAGAAGGCTTAAATAGTTTTAAAAATAACAAAATCTATTAAGCAAGAGGATCGGATCAGAAATGATCTGACCATTTAAAAACACAAGGGATTAAAGCAAGAAAGAACAAAGCTCATAAAAGTTTCTTGCTACGATCCGGTCACCTAGATGACCCAACAAAGATTTGGTCAAGTAAGAGTTTGGACGCAAACTAAAACTAAGAGGCTAAAGCGTTAAATATCATAACCAAAAAATGCGGTACCATAAAACCAAAAGGAATATGTTCAGCAAGTCATAAACAGAAATTAAAATTGTACGGTTACATGCCATAATGAAAGTAAAATATTGTACGATTACAAGAACCAAGCATCAAGTTCCGTAACCCTCCTTCACAATAGGAAGTTCGCTTCTCTGTTTGATAACGGAAAAAAGGTTCGTTCACTAAATCGGCAACCTTGTCGAGAACTGAAATGTGGAAATCGTCGAAGGCTTTGATCGCTGCATCCAGGGTATTTCTGGCCCCTTCATCATACCCAGTAACTTCTTCAAAAGACCAAGCCGAGCCCTTAGCAGCCTGAAAGCCCTGCTTGATGCCATCATTCACGCCCACAGTGTTAACGCTGTTCACCAAGTCCGCGACTACCTTCTCCAGCTCGGGGCTCTAATGAACCAACTTAACAACCCAAGCAACCCCATCAGTTAAGAACCACTATTTGGTAAGCATAAGTTCCGATACACAGATGTACAATTCGACCATCTCGCCATCACAACGAGTTAACATATCCTTCGCTTCATCAATCGTTGCCTGATGTGACTTGATAGCCCTATCACGAGCCCTCTCAAGCTCAGCTTTATCTGACAAGAGAAACAAAGGATTTAAAAAAGGAGTCTAGAAAAGGAAGCAATAAAAAAACGTTTTACAAACGTACCGTTAATCAAGCGATGATGATCGGCCAAGAGTTGGTCATAGGAAGATTGCATCTCCCTGAGCTCCGCTTTACTCCTCTCTTCGACGTTAGATAACCTTTTCTCCAACTCCCCAAACTTTAGCTTCATATATTCCAAATCATGGATAGCCTTGTCACGAGCCTCGTAGGCAGCCGCAGCAGATGCTTGCGAAGCCTTGCTGACTCCCCTCGCCTCGGAGATTTGCTCCTTCTGCCGGTCCACTTGAGAACGAAGAGTAGAGATCTCCTGTTTCGTCTTCGACCGGATGCTATCCTCACTCTTCAAAGAGGCAACCTCGCGTTCAAACCTGCGACAATTTGACTCTGCTTCAACCCAACGCTTATAGGTCTCAACCACCAGAGAGTTAGACTGAGCTTGATTCAGCATCAGAGCATTCCCAAGCTCCGGACCACTCATCTTCCGATGATACGCATGCTCAACAGGGGTTCCAAGATGAAATAGCGCCATCTTCGCAGAAAGAGCATCCACAATCCTGTCTTTATTAACCAACGACCAATCAGGGACATACTTCTCCAAAGCTTTAGCTGAATCCACATCCATCTCCTCTCCCGAACCTAATTCTCGACAGAGGAAAACAGCTTCAGTCTCGTACCATAAGGGGGACGAGGAGGCGCTATCCCCACCATCAATCGGTTGAGGGCTTGGCCTCGACACATTAGAAGCGACCCCTGTTGTGGGCTTACCTGAAGGAGAAGGCTCAATCTTCTTGAAAGACAAAGGATCAGGCATATGGATGTCTTCAATAACTTTGGTGGTCGGCCCTCCAAAAGATATCGGGCTCGTCAGAAGATTTATCAGTTGATCCCTCGGAGTTCTACCACCATGAAGATGGGTGTCTAAGTTCTCCAACAAGTCCTCGGCAGTAGAAAACCCGGTGACCTGATCGTCTTCATCGTCCTCCAATGTAATTGTTTTGAAATCCAATTTTTTCTTCTTCTTCAGCTATTTGGGATTCGGATCAGGTTTGGAGGAAATGGTCCGTCCTCTTTTTAAACTGACCTGAGGACGTACCCCGGCACCATCATCATCACCTCCTTCTTCTTCAGCATTTACCCCCTTATCCTCAACAGAAAGATGCTCCGAACCATACAGAACGATTTTAGAACCAGACCCTTTCATTCCACTCGAACTCATCTTTTTGCCTTTATCACTACCAGCCACCGCTGCTACCTGAACCGAAGCTAAGTTCACCGCCCGTGCCGAAGGAGCTGAGCCCGAACCCCCTTGGCCAGCCGTACCTCCCTGATCAACCGGGATCGTTGGCTCTCGGATTGGATAAAGATTTTCTTGCACAACACTTAGATGTGGCGGATCGCCCTTCGGTGTCTTTGTGGCTCGAACATCCAGCTCCGTGGAATCAAAGGATTTTAACCTCAGGGCGTCTTTCAAACCCATAACTGCACAAAACAAACGAATAATAATATTCATAGTCTCGCACGATCAAAGCATATATATTAAAAAATGAATGATGATGAATAATACGAGAGACACTATCTCCAGTTTAAAAACATAACTAACCCTCTTCGTTCCACTTAAGGGTAGGGTGCCATGCCGGTTCGGACCAGATCGTGCTTATCCGTCCCATGACTAAAATGTGTTCCGGGTATTTCTGAACACGCCCGGCTTCCCTGATCAGAGACGCATATAAATTCCTATCAAACTCAAAATCTTCAGGTAGAGGATCTGGAAGACGAGATTTTTTCAGTCTCCACGTCATCTCGGGCGGAACGCACCGGTCGTCCACTAGGAAGAAGCGATCTTTCCAGTCTTTTATACTGGTGGTGATCCACGAATAGCAACAAGCATTCTTCTTCCAGACCTCAAAGGTATACCAGTTACCGGACCGATTCAGCTTATAGAAAGCCTGGAACACATTCAAATCAGGGTCGGAATCCAAACCACAACAAGCCAGCTCGAAATGACACACCTTGGCGAGGCTAAAAGGGTTCATTTGAGAGAGATGAACCTCATGAAACAGAAGGACTTTGACCAAGAACTTCGTCAAAGGAAGACGATAGTTGCAGTAGTCGAACATACGGGTATAAACCCCTATCTTCCCCGGAACAAAAGGATAAATGGGTGTATCCTTTTCGGGAAGAACAGGATTTAAGGAAGCAGGAATGGCGTATTGCTCCATGTACCACTTCAGGACATTTTTATTGAGAATATTAAAGCAACCAGACAAGTTGCTCTTGTTCGCCATAATAAAAAGGAGACACTAACCTGACTGGAGTCTCTGGTTTAGAAAAAAGAAAAGGGAGAAGAAGAAGAAGATCAAACAGGTAAAAGTAAAAAAGAAAAATAACTTTTTCCTATATATAAAGCATTTCTCCACCGCCATAAGGCCTCCAATAGGGAGTCGACACGTCATGATAACTGACGCAAGTCAAGCGTCGCGTCAGATAAGGGGAAGATAAAACGACCGTCAGTCATATAGCAAAAGTCACCGCCAAAATTCAAAATTTAAAAATCAGCAAATAAAGGCTCCAAATCACCACAATCTCACCATTTTAGTTCGAAACTTTTGCTAAACAAACGTTACGAACTAGGGGGACTTGATGAGGATACGTCCTTGGTCGGACCGAATACCCAACAAACATAGAACCGAACCAAAAGCCCAAAGGATCGGATCGTATCTAGCGCCATAGACAGGACGATTAGACACTTTGATATGTCGTAACTAACTGGGACCCACGACTTTAACTGCCATGGCAGCGACTGGTCCGACCCTAACTAACTTGCCACGTCGGCATCCTCCAAAAGTATAAATACCCCGCCAAAACTCCTCACCAAGGGTAACCGTTACTTTCTTTCTCTAAACTCTCCTCTCTCTCTTCTTGACCTATTATCTCCTCACAAATACTTATTCTCACGCCCGAGCTTGGTCACAGAGAGGCCCCCCTCCCTGTGACGAGGCTAACGGTGTGTTTCTTCCTTGTGATCTTGCAGGTTCTAGCCAGGTCATCTGAAGTTCTGCTCAAACCAGGTTGGACCAACTGGTTTTGAGTCTTAAACAAACATTAGCATGTATTAAATGTGGAAATCCTATGAATACTTTAAACTTCTTAAACGGGTCAAATGGGTAATAATGTAAGAAACAGGACTAAGTTGAAGACTAAATGCAACACGTGTTTGTAATCTCATATCTCCTTGGTGATCAGAACCTTGGATATCTCTTTTGTAAGCATTCTTATCCCTTTAACCAAGATTCAAATAACTTTTGCTATAATTTCACAACAATGTAACATTTTTTTTCATAAATATATTATTATTGGTCATTATATCTATTATTTCTATAACGAGTAAGCATTTGCATAATCCCCACACCCCTTGGTCTTAATTCAACGCTCTATTAGTTGAACGGGGTGTTTGAAAGGACACGACGGGTACATTGAAGATGATCCGTAGTTTTCAATATAAATGTAAATAAATGTATGTATTACATATTTGATTTGATGGATAGTTAATGGAATCGGTGGGAGTAGTAAATGAAATTATACTTTATATTTAATGGGAAAGGATCAAACAGGAAGTTTATTTTGGCTAGGAAGTGTAGGATAGGGATGAGATCGGTATCATACCGGTACCGTACCGGTACCGATACCGAAAATACCGTTACCGTAATTGAGGAAAAGTGGATACCGAATACCGTACCGAATTTCTCAATTCGGTAAAGGTACGGTACCGGTATCGGTACCGGTATTTCGGTATTTTACCGCATTGGTACCGCTTTTGTGTTTTCCATTGGTTTACCTAAAAAAAATATCATGTAAATCCATCCATCCGTTATTAACTGAATTAGCGTAATATATAGTGGGAAAACTAGACAAATGTATGTAGTAAAAACTAAACAATCAAAAGGAAACCATACATGGGTTCGAATTTTAACATCCAAATTCCAACATGTCTAAAGAAAGCATCATAATTCATAACTGATTAAAAAGAACCAAACAAAAGAAAGTTGATATCGCTAATCGCTTTGCATTTTCCCTTTTCCTTTTTCATTTTGTTTGTTTATCGCATCCTCAATCTCTGTAGAAAACCAAGAAAGAAAGTTACTACAAATTATTTGACAACCAAACCATTGAATAAATATGAACTACTTTACCTATGGCAATATCGTCGTCCTTTAAAATATCATCTATGTCATCAATAATTGGCTTTCTCGATTTTCTCACCCAATCTTGAGTGCAAACTAAAGCTTCCACAATATTACTTGACAATCTTGTTCTATATGCGTCTAGGACACGACCGCTCGTACTAAACGCCGACTCGGATGCGACGGTGGAAATTTGAATTGCCAAAATATCTAATAATTTAATAGACAATGTTAATAAGCATAATTAATGTAACAAAAAAATGTAAAGAGGCTTGAAAAAGATAAAAACATTTTACCTCTAGCCATCCGAGACACGATTGGGAATCGAATAGCATTATGTTTCCACCATGTAAGTATGTCAAACCGTTTGCTAAAATCAACTCTCGGTTCTTGTAAGTACCTCTTTAACTCGGTTTCTATTGCAACCGAATTACTTCCATCCACATTTAGAAACTCCGCAAAAAAATCATTCTCACCATCACATTCCACAACATCTTCATTACGCGTTTCTTGAGATGCCGAGTTATTAACAACCTTATCAAACCGTTCTTTGTATGTTTTAAACAAACCATGTAGCCTGTTCTCAATCTCTAGCACCATACTCGACACCTTTTTTTCAATTGCTTCTTTAGACATAGGATTTTCTTTTGTTATGTCATACCTAATCAACTTTGTAAAACAATGTTGAAGAAAAAATAACTTCATAGTGGGATCTAAGATAATAGCAAAATACATAAAGTCATTAAGCCTATCATATTTTCCCCGATACTTATTATATTTCTCGCGCATTGCGCCCGCCATTACATAAAAATCCAACTCCAAGTGGACCGCCCACTCACGTAGATGTTTGTCTACATCTAAGATTTCTCTAAAAAAAATGTGAGCTAAGGGCTTTGAAGATGCCGACACAATTTCTGTTTTGATCTTGAATTTTTCTAGAAACTCAACTAATGCTTTGCACACCTTAAAGTCGGAATCTTCAGGTATTTTGTCTAAATCATGATGATAGCTGTTGTCTTTAAATTCATAAGCAAAAAACACCTCTTTAAGATCTACGGCAACTTTCAACATCTCATAAGTGGAATTCCACCGCGTAGGCATATCAGCACATAAAAACTTATTTGGGTCAACATTCAAATCTTCCATGCACTTTTTGAAATTCGTTATTCTTTGTGTGGAATGTCTAACATACCTAATGGCCTTTCGCAAACATTCAACATGATGGTTAAGTTCCAATAATCCATCCTTCACAATAAGGTTTAAAATATGTGCCATACACCTAACATGAAAATGCTTTCCACCATCATACAAATTAGACAACTTTTTCACCAAAAGATCAATCATCTTATCATTACTAGAGGCATTATCAACGGTCATAGTCATAACATTCTTTATCCCCCAACTGTGAATACAATCTAACAATTCACGAGCCATGTCATCCCCCTTATGACTATGAATGGGTCTAAAGTTAATAATGCGTTTATGCATTACCCAATCATCATCTATGAAATGACCTGTTACAACCATATAGTTAACCCTTTGACATGATGATGTCCAAGTATCGGTGGTCAAGTGAATGGTGTTAGTTGGTTTACTTAAATAAGCCATCAACTTATTTCTTTCCTCTACATAATATTTCCCAATATCCTTAGATAATTTATGTCGTGATGGCAAATTGACCTTTCCATTTAACGCGTTAGTGTACTCAATAAAAGCTGGATTTTCTATAAGCTTAAAAGGTAGTTCACCAACAATAAACAAGTCTAGCGTAGCTTTTTTTATTCTAACCTCGTCATGTTTCCAAACACTAACGCTACCTTCCCCATTAGCTTCCTTTTTAAACACTAAATTATTTTGTTTTTTCTTAGCAATTACATCAGGAATCTTTTCACAAGTAGTAGAGTGTTGGCGAACACCGGACGTACCGTTTCTACTTGGATCGGCTTTTATATGAGATTTGCAAGACTTGCACCTTCCATACTTTCGCTTAACCCCGTCTTTTTCTTCTAGATAAACCACATCAAAGTATTTCCAATATGGTGCCCTTTCTCTACCAATTTTTTGAGCTTTCCTTTGGGTTCCTTTCCCATTTGATGCTTTCTTTCTCTTAGAATTTGTTTCCACATTACCCAATTCCGAGTCACCATCAAGTTTGAAAAAAGGGGTTTCTTCAACAATAGTATCGTCTCCCTACACAACCAAACACAAAGATATTAAAAATCTAAAAATAAGAAAAGATAAATTGATAATTTATAACCAAACCATTAAAAAATTAACTTACTTCAATGGATTCCATGCTTTTTACCGATGGCGAAGATGCCATAAACAAGTTAGAAGAATTCAAATCTAAAATGAAAAACATAAAAAATTATCAATATTAATAATTTTGTTTTGATAATTTTTACCCTATTAACTTTTTATTTAGTTATCATAATTTTGATCCAATTGTTTTTTAGTGCTTTTGATATGACGTATTTTGCATTAGTCAACATCTTTTTGCTAGGGAATTAATGGATTTTGATAAGAGTTTTTGGCTCTTGATAAAAAAAAATAACAGTTTACTTCGTATGTTTTCTTCTAGATGGTCAATGTAGGAAACTACCAAATAGAGGATTAAAATAAAAAGAACATGAAGTAATCTGTTATTAATATTGGCTTTTGATGATGTCTGACTATTAAAGCAAAAGCCAAAAACCGAATAGTATTAATATTGGCTTTTGAGGATTAAAAAAAAAAGAACATGTCTGACATCAATGAAGTAAACTGTTTACTCTAGTTTTTGGCTTTTGACCGAATAGTATGTCTGACGTAGCAAAAGAACATGAAGGATTAAAATAAAAACATTGATGTCACCGATGACTTTTTTGTTTTGTAATCAGAAAGCAAGCAGAAAAAAGAAGCATACATGAAATATGGTTTTGAATACCTTGAAGAAAAAGTTAGACTTGGATTTTGGATTCTC
The DNA here is from genome assembly GCA_030545235.1 of Helianthus tuberosus. NCBI lineage: Eukaryota > Viridiplantae > Streptophyta > Magnoliopsida > Asterales > Asteraceae > Helianthus > Helianthus tuberosus. The sequence continues at coordinate 41,360 of JARYGA010012973.1, forward strand.
GATTGTTGATTGATCACACAGAGTATTCTATAGAATGATAAAGGATTTTAGGTTTAGGGTTTGTCATATATTAGTTCAGTATATTGTAGTGGACTTGGACTCTTCATAATCCAACCTAAAAACCCAATGGAATTCATTATTAAATTCGGTATTAATACCGGTATTTACCGAAAAATACCTATACCGATACCGTTTTTTACCGATACCGAATTTTGAAAAAACTATAACCGATACCGGTACCGTTTATGATCGGTACGGTACGGTATCGGTACGGTACCGGTATGGTACCGGTACAGTATCGGTATTTCGGTAAAAAATCTCACCCCTAGTGTAGGAAGCAATAGGATTAGGACATGTGGCAACATTTAAAATAAAGAAAAAGGGTATTTTAGTCAATCCAACCCTTTCTTCTTCCTTTTCAAAACCCGGTAACTTCAAAACTCACCATTTTCAAAACCCACCATCTTCAACCATTTCTTCACTTTCTATCTCAATAATCACTACATTATAGTGCGATTTTCATCACCATTCAATGATTCAAACACCCGATCAACGTGTTCTTCAGCTTTTTTGAAGAAAACAGTTTAATTTCATACAAAATCTCATTTTTTCCGGTGATTTTGAAGATAATCACTCGATCCGTTCGATTCGGGCGCTGATAAGTGTTTCAATCATTCAAAATTCGTCAATTGTTGAAGAAATCACTTCGATCCATGTAAGAAATTCTTTAATTTCATTTTTACGATCTGGGTTTTTGATTTAGTCATTGCGTTTTACGATCTTTGCGGGGGTCCGGGGGCAGCGCCCCTGGTAGTGGGGTCCCAGGGGCGGCAGCCCCTGGCGGGGTCCAAGGGGCAGAGCCCCTGGCTGGGGTTGATTAAATTGCTGTAATAAAAATGCATCAGAAAAATTAATTTTATGTAAATTGCCTCTGGAAACTGTATTCGTAAACTGCATTGGTTCAGACAGTTCACAGCACAGACAATTCACAGCACAGACAAAACTATTGTCATGGTTCAATGCGTTTTAGAGAGAACACTTTCTTTGGTGTTTTTAGGCAATTGCGTTTTAGAACTAAAACATTTTTATGTGTTTTCTGGCTATTGCGTTTTAGAAAAACACATTCTTGAAGTGTTTTTTGTGCATTGCGTTTTAAGTAAAACACTTTTTTAGGTGTTTTCAGTCCATTGCGTTTTACAGAGAACACTTTCTTTTGTTTTTTAGTTAATTGCGTTTTAGGATGAGTCATTTTTAAGTGTTTTCT
>JARYGA010012974.1:0-28987 GCA_030545235.1 Helianthus tuberosus
CGTCGCCGACGAGTCTGACCCTGTCGCCGACAGGTTCTCCTGATCGCGATTTCGTCCGACGGGTTAAATGGCTGGATACGACCTTCTTTGGCCGATGGGCAATTCTAGAGCCCGTCCGGGACGGCCTCAAGCCCGTCGGCGGCGGCCTCTTCAATACCAATTTTCCATTTTTCCGTCTCGCAGTCCCGTGTGATCCGTAACGCGTTCCGGTGCTCCGGTTTTCGACCCGGTGACTCGTAAAGCTCCCGAAAAGCTCCTTAAACTTCATCAAACCTGAAAAACACATTTTTGATTAAAAGTAGGCTATCCGAAATTAAAACTTACGTAAAAACATCAAGTTATACGATAACAAGCACCGGTTTTCAACCACGTATCACATCCCCACACTTGTCTTTTGCTTGCCCTCAAGCAAATATGTTTTTCACTTTCACTTGGGTCGAACAACGAATACACTTCCCATTCCCGAGACAAAGGTTAAGGTCTATTGTCATACAAAAGTTCAAACCTTTTACAATTTTCACATATTTACCGGTCAAGTGAATATTCACATATAATAATGGTTATCCAAGATTAACCCGCCCGTAAAACTTACAATTCATTCACATCCCTCACAATGTCCTCTCCACTCGGCTTATAATTTGGCTAATGTGTATAATGTATTAGCACCTCAATCCAATAATCACTCAAAACCGATTAGAACACGTACCCGCATAGGCTTGCAACTCAATCATTCTCCGCCACTGATCACGAATACTAAACACAAGTCATAAGGTCTTTATAAGGGTTGTAACGGGGCTAGGCTAAGGGTAGGAAATAGGATATTTAGAGTGGCTAAGGTGATGAAAATTCGATTTTTATTACAAAACAATTACTCTAAACACGACTAACTACCAACATCAAACTAGAAGGCAACAATTTTTGCCTTTTATTCCACAAACTAAAAACACATATTTTTGTTCTTTTCTCAATGATTTTCTATTCTTTTTGTATATTTTTTTTTGCAAACAATCAAAGACAGCTATACAACTATGACTCCTATAATCGAATTTCCATCACACGGGTTTGAAAGAAAAAGGTTAAAGGTTATTGGCTAAAGGGTGATCAAACGAAGGAATTAGGCTCAAAATTGGCTACTAGGGGATAATTTTTGGGTAAGGATATAAAAATGGTGTAAAAGGAAAAGGTTTACCTAATGCCTTAATCATTTTCGTGCTTGTATTCGGTCTATGGTCTCAAACGTATCAAAAGTTTCAAGTTCTACAATACGCGACTAATGGTCCACTCAAACAAAGAAACATGTAAATGTAAATCCATGATATAAAAGTGGCTCAAAACCTCACGTATAAGGGTATGATATGTGATATGCATCAAATGCTAGTTCCTTAGGCGAATTATTCCCAAATAACTACCCGCTAAATACCCGTTATGCTTATTAATTTGAACTTGACCATGACAAAAGACCACATGGGTTGTGCCATCCCTCGTTGACTTAGTTACTTGTGCTTTTAAGATCGCTTTTGAAACAAGAATTTTTTGAAAATTTTTTGAAAATTTCCCCCATCCCCACACTTGAGGTAAACATTGTCCTCAATGTGTAGTATTTAAATGAACGGGTTAAAATCGAAAACTTTTGCTACTCCCCCATCCCCACACTTGAGGTAAACATTGTCCTCAATGTGTAAGACCAAGAGTTTTAAAACGCACAAGGGATGTGACACGGCTAACCTTCCCAAAATTTCACCCCGGAAAGATAAAATACAAAATACAATCCACTTATTACTAAACTAAGAATCAAGGTAGAAAGGAAACGCATGCACCTGATTTTTGTCGCTTGATGCCCATATCTTCTTCTTCTCTTCATAAAAACGGTTGTCTCTCGAACATCATGTACCTACAAATTCTAACCCTTGTGTAGAAGCATGCTTCTCACAACCATTGAAATTTGTTAGGTGGTTAGTTCTACCATTTTTATAAAAGTGTTACCAAATCATGCGTTAAATTACCTTGATTTTTTTTGTGGAAAAATAAGTTACAATAATAACAAGCCTAACTCGCTTTAGTAGGAATCACGGTTGCATTTAGCTTATGCAACAAGCCCTATTAAACCCCCCAATAGCTTGGGAGGACGAGAGGTCTCGTGAGGGTTATATAGTGAACACACCCACAACGTTCATTTAACTAGGCAAAAAGTAAATAATAATGAAATACAACTAAAGGAAGCTAAAATATAGAACAACAACACAACACAACACAAAACATACCTTGCCCTCACCGCTGATATCTTTCATTGGGATCAACTGGCGGGTTTGGCTGGTATGGATAACCAGTGAGGGCCTCAAACATCTCCCTGTAGTTATCAAGTGGGCTCGGCTCTCCTTGAGGTGGTGGCTGATAGGGTATCGGAATGAAGCTGGAGCCTACGGCTTCGGGCCAGTGAGGAGATGGGTCGGATGGGCCTCATGGAACGGGGAGATTGGGGTAGTCGGTCCACCCCGAGTGCTCGACATAAGGAAGGCCGGCCTCATAGTCTCTTCGATGTCTCTCCTGATCGTGGAGAATTTTGGCATTATTAATAGCCGTTTCCTGTGAGACATATACGGCACTCCATCGGTTATCTTCCAATGTGTTCCGCTCGTTCCGATCTTTTTCTTCCCTTTCTTCCCATGCCCGTCTTCGGGCCATATCTTCTTCTTGCAACTGTAACAAGCGTTCCATGTGAGATCTTTGAAGTTCTTGTTGGTCTTCCATACGTTTCTCCATCCGCTCAAGATAGGCTGCTTGGGAGGCCCACTGTTCTTGCGTGTAGGCCCGTGCATTTCTTCCCAGTTCTCTCTCCTCCTATTATATTCTCTGCCCTCGCCTATACATGCCGAGATGTTATCATAACACGCTTGTTTCCCGCGGTTAAAATTTCTGAACGACGGCCCTTGTCTTTGTTTCACGAAACCTGCCACATCTGCATTAATATCCCTGTGTAGCCTCATGTACCTCTGTTTTGGTCCCCGTGGACCAGAAGGCTCATCCTCGTCTTCTTCATCAATCATCTCTTCATCTCCCCCAGCTCCTTGCTGTGCATCTGGATCAATAAAGTAATATCTGTGACCCAATTTGTCGGTCACCACATACTTGTTTCCCAAGAGATTCACATCTATTTTCCAATTTTTCCTCATTGTTTCTATGTTGAATTCTTCCAGAGGTTTGGATACCCAAAGTGATTCCGGAGGCAAACAATTCTGTTGGACAATCATAGCACCGATGAGGCATGCATATGGAATAAAACGCCTTTGAGATGCCTCCCGGGTGATCCATGTATTCATCATGACTATATGTCTCCATGACAAGGTAGGGGTCCCGTACAACAAAGAATGGACAACCCTGCAATCGCTCGCTCTCACTCCTCCTCGATCACCGAATCTCACCATCACATTCTCTAGGGAAATTTCTTGAAGAATTTTCCCCTCGATCGTCATTTGAGTTCTTTTAGCCTCTCCCCTATCACTGTATGGTAAAATAATCGCTGTCATCTGCTCCGGATCACCATCGTTCATATGATTATCCAAAAATTGTTGCATGGTTGGATAGTCATATGCTTTCACCCCCAAAGAATCGAAGCGCGCGATGCAATTAATTGTTTTGAAGGACATCGTCATTGCCCCTCGGCTTGTCTTACCAACCAATTTCCACTGAGCGGGAGGACCATCCTTATTCATGAACCTCAACGTTGACAACCATTCGCACACCTCCGCCAAATACACACGCGAAGTGTTGTCTTCACACCAATTGAGCACTCTCTCCCATCCTTGACGCTCGAACATTTGCACAATTCCAATTTTCCTAAACTCTTCTACATTCACAACCCTTTCACATATAATCCTTTCCGGTACCGAAGTGTTCACACCATTGACCATCTTCCACTTCCAAAGTTTGGCCTCCATCTTCCTATCTTGATACGCTGATAAAGGTTTGTTCTTCTCATCATCCCAAACTTAAGCGTTTCTACTATCCCTGAATTTTTCCCACGCCCAATCCTGCCTATACAGTCTTGCATCACCCTCTTCGACGGAGCTTAGTTGCTCCCACTTCTTCGGTATTAAACCGGAAGAAGATCCCATTCCCGATGATGAGCCTTGCCCTGTAGTCTTTTGCTTCTTTCTACCTCCAGCCATAACTACAAGCACAAAACAAACAAAGCATCAATATAAACCCAAACCTTCACTAAATTCTCAAACTTTGAACATGATGTGTGATGTTGAAGTTTTAATTAACAAGTATATGCAAAATCGCCTTTTTAAACTTCCAAAGTCGCTCATTTTATCATATACCTATCAATTTTACTTGTTAACTTGCAATTTCTTATAAGTTCGACAAAGTTCAACATCACCTTCATGTTCAATCATGTTAATAATAAGTGTAATCACTTCACTATGGTTATAACATGCTCAAATTCCATTCAAAACAACCAATCATACTTAAATTCATGCTAGAACAACATACATTGTTTAAACAACCTACTCTTAAACTAACAAGTTTAAAATTTCGGAAGAAAAACAACTATCATATGATAATCATGCATAATTTTAAGAGAAATCCATACCTTTGATGTTGTAAACAAGAAGAACTAAGAAAAAGATGTAAAGCAAGCAACTTGATGAACACCCTTTCAAAAACCCGGAATTACACGCCCAGAAATCTTGCAAACTAGCAAGAATTGATGAAAACCGTGATGGGGGTTTTGTTCCTCTCGAAAAATTACGCAAGATGGACCCAAAAATCAGGTGATTTGGTGGAGATTTGAAGAAGTTATGAAGAGTTGAAGATTTTAGGGTTCTTGATGGAGAGGTGAAGAAGATGAAGCGAGAGAGAAGGGATGGCAGCGATTTGTGTGGCCTTGGTGTGAATTGGGTTTAGTAAAACTGAAATTGGGTGGAATGTGTGGTCAAAATTAAGTTTAGGTGAAGTTTGGATAGGTTGGAATGTGTTTGGGTTCGAGTTAATAGTGAAAAAAAACGTGAAGCCCCGGAGCCGCAACGACAACCCGTCGCCGACGAGTAAGAATTTTGGGTTTTCGGCCGACGCCTTATCCTCCTGGATACGGCTTGGTGTGCTGACGGGCATTTGGAGAGCCCGTCCGGGATGGGCTATTCACCGTCGCCGACGGTTAGTGTATGTTTCATTTTTTTAATTTTCAAAATTTTATTTTATTTTATTTTTTTTTAAATAAGAGGAATTTAAAGGACTTTTTATAAAGGGCCTATATACATTAAAAAATCCTAAAAAATATTAAAATTCTTTTTGTAAATTTTTTATAAGTTAAATTTTCAAACACAAAAACCGTTAACGGCCCTACCACCCCCCAAAAAGTCGTGTATTGTCCTCAATGCACTCAACAAGGTCTAAAAACATACCTTACGTCTTTATAACTCATTCGGAATGTCCGGACTTCACACAATCAAAAGGGATTAGTACGAAACGAAAACGATTATATCTAAAGCACTCAAACAATTAAAAATTATACATAACTTTACACAAAATGTTACCGGTCCTTGTTAGTTGACCTCGTAAATCGGTGTGCTTACCACAAAGCTCACCAATTCTTTGTTTTCGTCCACTTTTTCGTTACCGTCGAGGAACGGTTTTAGCCGATGACCATTTACCGTTTCCCGTGACCCATCCTTCGGGTCCTCAATGGTAACATCACCCAATTGTCTGACCCGGGTGATCACATAGGGTCCCATCCATTTGCTTCGGAGCTTTCCGGGAAAGAATTTGAGCTTTGAATTGTAAAGCCACACCTTTTGCCCAACCTCGAACTCTTTCTTTCTCAACTTGGCATCATGCGCCTTCTTCATCCCATCCTTGTATTTGGACGCGCATTCATATGCCATTTCCCTTAGCTCCTCCAACTCACATAACTTGAGTTTCCGTTCCTTACCTGCATCATCATATTGAACATTCACTTCTTTAATAGCCCATAATGATTTATGCACAAGTTCAACCAGCAAATGACAATTTTTACCGTAAACCAACCGGTAAGGTGTAGTGCCAATGGGTGTCTTATGTGTCGTACGGTACCCATAATGCATCGTTCAACTTAATTGACCAATCCTTACGGTCCGCCCGCACGGTCTTTTGCAAAATCTCTTTGATTTGCCTATTTGACACCTCAACTTGCCTGCTTGTTTGCGGGTGGTAGGGGGTAGCAATTCTATGGTCAACACCAAACCGTTTTAAAAGTTTTCCAAACCGAAAGTTTTTAAAGTGAGATCCTCTGTCACTTATGATGACACGAGGAATCCCAAATCTTGAGAAAATATTGGTTTGAACAAAATTACAAACTACGAAATGGTCGTTTGTCTTGGTGGCTATTGCTTCGACCCACTTTGACACATAGTCAACGACCACCAAGATATACAAATTGCCATAAGAATTGGGGAATGGGCCCATGAAATCAATACCCCACACATCGAAAATGTCGACTACGAGGATTGGTTGCATGGGCATCTCATCCCTTTTTGAAATACCCCCTAGTTTTTGACACTCTATACAATTCTTGGAAAACTCATTTGCATCTTTAAAAATGGTTGGCCAATAAAGACCACTATTCAACACTTTATGACCCGTTTAGTGGCCACTAAAATGGCCACCACATGCAAACGAATGTAGATGCTGCAACATGCTTGGAATTTCCTAATCATCTATGCATCTTCTAATCAGTTGATCCGCACACTCTTTCCACAAGTGCGGTTCTTCCAACCGGTAATACTTGATTTGAGACATGAAATGTTGCCTCTTCCGTCTATCCCAATGTGCCGGTAAGTCACCTGTAACAAGATAATTCACAATGTTAGCATACCACGGTAACTTATCCAATTTCATAATATGTTCATCGGGAAACGACTCGTTGATCTCTAAAGCTTTAGGATCCTCTTCAACAATCAACCGGGACAAGTGGTCCGCCACCACATTCTCGATACCCTTTTTGTCCCGTATCTCCAAATCAAACTCTTGGAGCAACAACACCCATCGGATCAATCTTGGCTTTGCATCCTTTTTCTCCATGAGGTACCTAACAGCAGTGTGATCAGAATAGATAATCACTTTAGTACCCCATATGGCCATATGTATGACATAAATTTATCCAATGCATATACCTCTGCGAGTAGCTCTTTTTCGGTGGTGGTGTAATTCAATTGTGCATCCGAAAGAGTCTTACTCGCATAGTATAAGGCAACGGGTTTCTTGTCAACCCGTTGTCCCAACACGGCCCCCACCGCATAATCACTTGCATCGCACATAATTTCAAAAGGTAAAGACCAATTTGGCGATTGCAAGATTGGGGCCTCAACTAACTTTTCTTTTAACTAGTTAAATGCATTTTGACAATTTTCATTAAAATCAAACGGTTGATCTTTTAATAACAAGTTACACAAAGGCTTGGTTATATCACTAAAACCCTTAATAAACCGTCGATAAAAACCCGCATGACCTAGAAATGACCTAACACCTTTAACACTCGTGGGATATGGCAAAGTAGATATAACTTGCACCTTTGCACGATCAACCTCTATCCCACGACTCGACACCACGTGCCCCAACACGATTCCCTCTTGACCCATAAAATGGCTCTTTTCCCAACTTAGGACCAAACTAGTTTCGACACATCTTTTTAGTACTTTGTCTAGTTGGTCCAAACAAGCCTCAAATGATGACCCAAAAATTGAGAAATCATCCATGAAGATTTCCAAAGACTTCCCAACCATATCTGAAAATATACTCATCATACACCTTTGGAAGGTGGCGGGGGCATTACATAGTCCAAACGGCATTCGCCTAAATGCGAACGTGCTGTAGGGACAAGTAAACGTTGTCTTTGCTTGATCTTCTGGATGGATGGCGATTTGATTATAACTGGAATAGCCATCTAAAAAGCAATAAAAGTGTTGCCCCGATAACTTCTCAATAATTTGATCAATGAACGGTAAAGAAAAATGATCTTTGGAAGTTGCGGTATTCAACTTCCTATAATCAATACAAATTCGCCACCCGGTTACCGGCCGAGTGGCTAACTCTTCACCTGCGTCATTTTTGACGACTTGTATACCCGCTTTCTTGGGAACCGTCTGTGTTGGGCTCACCCATTGACTATTCGGGATCGGGTAAATGATACCCGCATCAAGCCATTTCAACACTTCTTTCTTCACCACCTCCCGCATATTCGGATTCAATCTCCGTTGTGCATCTCGAACGGGAGTCACATTTTCTTCCGTGATGATTTTGTGCATCACCACCGAGGGACTAATACCCTTCAAATCAGCAATGGTCCATCCAATCGCCGCCCGATTCGTGACCAAAACACCCATCAATTTCTCCACTTGCTCCACGGTTAAATTTGACGCAATGATAACCGGGAGTGTATTGCCTTCACCAACATAAGCATACTTGAGATGCTTCGGCAATGCCTTCAACTCAACCTCCGGAGGATCTACTAATTACGGCTTCAATTTAGTGTCAATGCTCTCCGGTAAACTCTCCACTTGGTGCGTCCATGTCGGTTTTCCCTCTCTAATCGCGAGCACCTCCAAACTTTTCACCTCCTCGTCTATGCTCTTATCCATCTCCACCTGTGACATGTCAAACATATAACAATCATCCATTGTGTTTTCCCCATCCACGACTGTGTCGCAAAGAGGTATACACGTGTCAACAATGTCCGCCATATAGCATTCATCATCAACTGGATGGTTCGTAAGTCCGGAAAAAACATGCAACCTCAACCTTCGGTTTCCAAATGTCATGTCAACCGTTCCTGTTTTGCAATTAATATGAGAATTTGCGGTTGCTAAGAACGGTCGACCCAAAATCACCGTAGGTTGCTTGGTTGGGTCCTTGGCCACATAATCAAGTACTAAAAAGTCCACCGGATAGTAAAAATCCTCGATTTTCACTATCACATCCGAAACAATTCCACGGGGTAGTTTGGGTGTCAAATCGGCTAACACCACGGCGGTGTTTGACGACTGAAGTGGACCAAACTCGTATTGGTCATACAAACTACCCGGTAGAATGCTCACGCTAGCACCAAGATATAAAAGTGCCCGGTTGATTTTGAAATCGCCTACTTGAATTGAAATGAGAGGCGCACCCGGATCTTGGAGCTTAGGTGGAAGTGCACCCGAAAGAATCAAACTCACATTTTCGGTTAAATCTAATTTTTTAGGAAATTTATGAGTTCGTTTCTGGGTACACAATTCTTTCAAGTACTTAGCATAAGACGGTACTTGTTTGATTGCATCCAAAAGAGGTAAGTTTATCTTTACTTGTTTGAAAATCTCCAACAACTCTTCTTGTTGTGGACCTCTTTTGTTTACAACTTTCTTAATGGGTCCCTTCAATGCTTCGGGATAAAGGGGCGGTATTAGCCTCCACACCCTTTTCCTTAGCTTTAGGGACAGGGATGATCACAACGGGAGTATTGTTATTCTTTTTTAAATCATTTTTGTTTTGACCCGTTTGACCATCCTCATTCTCATCCTCACTAGCATCTTCCACCACCCCTTCAACAAACTGGGGTGATGGTGTTTTGACACCATTATCCACGATTCAACCACTACGTAAAGTAATTTTATTAATTAGTACCTCACGTGTGTTCCTTGAGCTTAACCCTTGATGCTTAGGGTTCACCGTAGTGTCACTTGGAAGCTTTCCCATGCTTCCCCTCATTTGTGCCATCTCCTCCGCGAGTTGGCCCACTTGCTTTGCCAATGCCTCATGTGCTTTGTCCTGAATCTCATTTGTCTTCTTTATCTCCTTAATGTCATTGTGAGATTCTTTTTGCATATTTAACAAAGCATCCATTTTGGCACTCAAATCATCACCACCGGTTTGATTGTTCGATCCGCTTCCATTACCACCTTGATTGTTGTAATTCCTTTGGTACCCACCTTGGTAATTGTTGTCCCGACCTGGGTACCCTTGATTGTAATTACGTTGGTACCCCCTTGGTTACCACCTTGGCGATTTTGATATGATGACCCGCTTTGATTACCCGGTTGAAAGTTTGGGTTCATTTGATTCGCGGCATTCCCATATCGAAAGTTGGGATGGTTTCTTAATCCGGGATGGTAAGTGTTCGAATTCATGTCATTATTCTTTCTATTTCCGAACACTTGATTTACTTCCTCGGTGTACTCACCCGGCCCCGTTGGACATTGATCGGTCCTATGGCCAATATCCCCACAATCCTCACACACCGCGAGTTGGACCGCATTCACCTCTTTCTTTTTCATTCGAGCCATTTCCCATTCTAAAGTAGAAATCCGATCCTTAGAATCAAGATCGGGTAGTGATCGGGAAACGGGATGTTTCTTCGCTCTATCGGCCGATTCCTTTTCCTTTGACCGTTTGCTTATCCGCTCAAGAAATTCCCAATCGTCATCTTCATGATTGCTCAAAAGAGTCCCGTTGCTCGTCGACTCGAGGCGATTCCATGTCGCGTCATCCAAACCACGTACAAAGAACTTCACCAATTCCCACTTTTCTATTTGGTGATGTGGGCATCTCCGCATCAATTCTTTGAATTGAGTGAACGCTTCATGTAACGCTTCACTCGATAGTTGCCGAAACGACCTTATTTCATCCCTAGCGTCGTCGGTATTCGTCGTCGAATAGTATTCGTCTAAAAAGACTTGTTGCATCTCACCCTATGTCCGGATGCTATTCGCCGGAAGTGTGAGAAACCATTGCTTTGCCTTGTCTTTCAACGAAAATTGGAACAAGCGAAGTTTGACCTCCTCTAATGCGAAGTTGTGCCCCCTGATAGTGTTACAAATGGACGAAAACTCCGCCAAGTGCGTGTACCGCTCATCATTAGACCTCCTATTGAAATGGGGAAGTATATTAATGTAATGAGGTTTACAATCAAACATTCTCCTTTCGCACACTATCGGAGAGTCATTATCGGTAACTACCGGTCGAAAATGGTCATTCACTCCCCGTGGAGGTTGTTGATGACGTTGTGGACCGTTAACCTCTTGATCGACCGGCCTTCGGTTGTCCCTTTGATCACCCCTTCTATCCCCACCTTGATTCCTACCTTGATTACCTCTTTGATTTCCTCCTCCCACGAAACAAGGAATCCGATTAGGGTTGACATTGTTGTTGTTGTTGTAAAACCCATCATCTCGGTTTCTTTGGTTGTTGTTTCGTGGTTGGCGGTTATTTTCGTAACCATCACTCCTCCTATTCCCATACCCGTAGTCGGCATTCCCCACATAGTTGGCATTTTGATAGCCAAACTCCTCATCTTCAAATCTTCGTGCATTGTAGATATTACCCTGATTCACATATCCCCAATCTTCGTCATCGTTAGCCTGATCATCATAATATCCTCCGTCATCCGAATTTTCCGTATGAACACTTACATGTTCCGGCGATTGGTAACCGGGAACACTAAAAGGCTCATCATCGGGGATGACGTTCCTCAAATCGTCTATGTTGAAGAATGGGTCTTCGTTCGCGGGATTGCCACGATCTCGATTACCTCGACGGTCGGAATTGACATTCCGGTCATCAAGGTTGATGGGTAAGGAAGTTTGTCGATGAAGGTTTTGTTGTTGGGGTGTTCTTTGGGTGTTGTTGGGATTTTGGTTTTGAAAAGGTGGTGTGGGTGGTCCATTGTTGTTATTACCACCTCGACGGTTCCCGGAGTTTCGCGTATGCATACACTACCTGTAACCTGCACAAGTAACACACCCGCGTAACAAGGAAAAAGACAAAGTGTAAGAAAAGAAACTATGCAACTTAAACAGATAATCACGCAAATTCAAACAATAATCCAAACACAAAGCGCACGCACTCCCCGGCAACGGCGCCAAAATTTGATCGGATTGTCGCGCTCCGGTCAAAGATAAGATTTATAAGCCCTAATTACCCTTAACAAATAGTTAGTGGTAGTAAGGGGTCGAACCACGAAGAGTATGTGGTTTGCGTATGGAATTGATCGAATTATAAAAAGGTGTCACAATTTATGAAGTTTGCTATGATATTCTTGTATTTTTATTTTGTTGGAAGATGTGAATTTAAACTAAGTGAATTGGTTTAATTGAATAACAACTACTAATTAACAATTGCAATAAAGATTGATTACTAAACAATAATAAGAAAAAGGATTCACACCCGGTTTCGGTAATTGCCAACCTAAGGTTTCTACACGTTTTTATATTCAACTCAATTGCATACGATTAGCGGATTTAGTGTACCGAGACTTAGGTGCCAATAACTATCAACGTCCCGAAGAACGGACAAGAATGCACTTTATAATCAACATAAGTAAAACCTAACCAAGAGTATACCTGGGAACGAGAAGACCAAATGAAACTCAAGTATCCCCAACTGTTTAAGAAAAACGCAACCACTACTGAGGCTGAAGCTACTGCAGAATTTCGGGACGAAATTCCAAATCAACGGGGGGATGATGTGACACCCCAGGAAAATCAGGAAAACAACGCAACTTAACTAGCTTCCTCAGTAACCACGCGCTAAATTTCGGGACGAAATTCTCTTAACAGGGGGAGAATGTGACAACCCTCAATTTACATGTATTCCGTACAATTTATTTAATAATAATTTAAGTGCTTGGTGACTGTGTTGAAATATTTAACTGCTCTCTGATTACGGAACTATACTTACATGAGCATGTTAACATACTGGTAGTATACAGAAAAGTCACTAAATGGTCCGGTGTATTTTCCTATGTGTTAGGAATTTATTTCGTTACAAAAATATATAAATAAGACGCCTTACGGAACAATTAAACACTTTAACGGAACAGTATCCGACCGTACAACCGGACATTACCCGGAACACTAAATTTTTGTCATGGACATTATTTTACTATTTTATGGCTAGTCATGATCCCCGTATGCCATAACACCCGCTAGAAATCAGTCCACCACATTACTTACATCCTAACTTACCTTTACTAATTTAGTCACAATTTTACACATTACCCCCCCCCCCCCCTTGAACCGATTTTCAGCCCCATTACAACCATGTGCCTCATATCTTGTCTTGGATTTTATTCCATTATTTTATTAGATTGGTGGCTTGCAAATATGGACATAATATTAGGACTATCTTATAAATCATGGCACAAAGATTGTTTGTCATGTCACTCCATCTTCACACTCAACCTTCATTCATCTCTCTCTCCCTCTTGATCGGCTGCCCAAACCAAAAGCACCATCACCACCTCTAAACCTCATCATCTTCTTCATTTTATACCTTCCATTCAAGCTTCAAAGGATCTATGAAGGTTGCAACTTAAGGGGACTTCAAAGGAGCTTGTTCTAGCTTGATTCTAGCTTGATTCTTCATCTTTTCTCATCACATTTCTTCACTAGATTTCAACCCTAGCTATAAGCTAGTAGTAAGTTTTCTTCACACTTGATTTCATCTTGTTCGAAAATTATGATATGTAGTATGATGTTTTGTTGTTTAAATCACTAAATTACAAGGATACTAGAAAATATGAAACATGTGTTATGAACATATAAGCTACATAAAAGTTTACTTGTGGCTGAATTTTGAAGCGGAATCTTGTTGGTTTGAGGGTTGGTTAAATCATACTCGATGTTTAAAATTTGTTTTCTTACTAAATCCATTGTTCGGACACTCGTTGATGCGATTTAGTAATGTTTAAACTTTAAAATAACATGCTGATGTACTTTTCCAGCCGCCTTCAACAGGCTGTAACCGGACTTTAAAAACTCGAAAAACGGAATTTCAAAATCCTAAATCGTGTCATTTCGAAAAACAAAGAAAATGGCGCTGGAATCGTATTTTTCTGATGTCGGTTACTATTTTAAAAATCTGTTTTCGTGACAGCAGCTAAGGCTGTTTGTTACTGCAGTAAAATGGGTCTTACGTTTTCAGTCACAACTTAAAACCTGAACCGAACCAGCCCCTGAAACTTTTATCAAAGATGGTCACGGATGTATTTGTGACCCTCGAACTGGAAATTCGATAAACGGACTTCCGAGGAATTTTAGAAGAATTTTTCCGTAAACTGTGATCAGAATGTGACAAATCTGATCACAGTTCGGTAAACGATTTTCTATAAAATATTGGTAATGAACTGGACCCCGATATTTTTACACAATAAAATATGGAACGTTTAAGACATCCTGTAAAAATTTGGGAATTTTTGGAATAATTTAACTATTTTATTTAAATGTCCGAAAACAGCCGGTTTCGAATATTAATGCTGAATTGACATAAGTTGTGACTTGCGTGTCTAAATGTCGAGTATGCTATCGGTGAATTATCTAACATGTTATATGTGTTACGTGCAATATCGTATGTTTGTTTATGAGTGGGGAATGGATGGGAAGTTTATATGGGCATAAATCGTTAAAGTGTGTACCTGTTATGTGGACGAAGTAATGTGCAAATAAAACCATACGTAGGATACGTGTTATGCATGATAAACTGATTGTTATCCGTACCTTATTAGGACGTGATTGACCGACCTTGACTGTTAACTATATTTGAGAACCTAACCGAGCAAACCGAGGTGAGTTCACACTCTTTCTAAGGCATGGGATTCCCAGGGGTTGGGAATGGGATTGAATAACTACTTGTATTATCATTACTATTAAACTACTTTTTACTGTCCTCGGATTGAAGGGCACGTACGTAAAACCTACGTACACTCATACTTACTACTGTCCTCGGATTGAAGGGCACGTACGTAAAACCTACGTACACGATCATAAGACCATCAACTCTTTCACTTTAAGTCCCTCAATTATCGACTTAATCGCCGAGGCCTATGGCGAGCTGGTCATTAGTTAATAGCGCTATTAGGTTTAACAAACCTCACACCGTGCCAGTCGGACGGGCGTGTACTAATGGACTATGGGCAAAGGGTCAATGCTGATAGACATTGACTTAGGGCACCTCTTACATTTTCGTAGCAGTCGATACGCGTGGTCTAGTAACACATGGGAAACCCCCACTAATCTTCGCAAACATGTCAGAAAGACCGCGATGCAAACTTATACGATACATGGTTTTCAAAACGAACAGATGATTTACAAAACGAATGCTATAACTAAACAACCAACTGTGAATTCACTCAACTTTGTTGTTGACTCGTTGTTACATGCCTTACAGGTCGCTAAACATTTGGAGCTTACACGAGGAGGGAGTCGTTGTGGTGTGCGGACGGTTATGTCCAGTGTTTAATGTTTAAAACATTATGAACTTATTAAACCTATGTGTTGGACTTTAAACTTATAAACTGCGAACTTATGTTTTGAACTTTACGTTTATGCTTCTGCTGTCTAAATAAATAAAAAAAACTTGGTTAACTAGCTTTTGGTCACCAATCGTATTGTGGTTGTCTTTATTTACTTAAGTACGTTGTTCAGTATGATTGGTGGCTCGATCCTGGTCAGGTCACGCCTCCAAGCGGTGATACCCCGCATGGTGGATTTTTGGGGGTGTGACAGATTGGTATCAGAGCCATTGGTTATAGTGAACTTGGTTTTAAAAAGGGAAAAGCTTTTTGATAAAACCAGACTATAACCTGTACAGTGCTCAACGATCCACAACGACGCTTCGCTCCACGTGCAAGACTCGACACCATAAGTGGTATGATTTATGTTATATTGTCGGTTAGATAGTTCTCACTGTGCATTATATAATGTGGTAATTGCTATTTGAACCTTGCGTGCTTACTCTCTACTATCATCCCACACTTACGCACTTTCGTGACACTTTTCTCACCTACGTTATTTCGTTGTGAAGATCATGGGTGGACGTTTGAACCTAACTCAAGCCCAGCTGATGGCTTTGATCAACGAACGAGTTGCTGAGGCACTCGCAGCTGTCCCTGCAGGAGGTATAACCTGCCACATCAACTCACCTTAGGATGTTTAGATCCTACCTTCGTAAACCAACCCTCGTGCTTAACTTTGTCTTTTATTCTCGCGCAACAGGTCAACATGCTCAGCCTCCTGTGTGCACGTTCAAAACTTTTATGGACTGCCGACCTACCACTTTCAGTGGCACCGAAGGAGCAGTGGGCCTTCTTCACTGGTTTGAAAAGCTTGAGTCAGTTTTCGAGATGTGCGAATGCCCCGAAGACCGTAGGGTGAAATATGCTACCGGAACACTTGAAGGAGCTGCGTTAACCTGGTGGAAGGCGCAGGTTCAACTACTAGGACTGGCAGTTGCTAATGCCACACCCTGGAATGGTTTTAAAGAGCTGATCAAGGAGGAGTACTGTAGTTGGGATGACATCCACAAACTAGAAGTGGAATTTTACCATCTAAAGATGACGGGGTCTGAGATTGAAGCGTATACTAAGAGGTCAAACGAACTGGCCATCCTGTGTCCAACTATGGTGGACCCTCCCATCAAACGAATCGAGCTGTACCTCAATGGCCTTGTACCAGAGATTCAAAGTCACGTAACTTCAGCCAACCTGGGTACAATTCAGCAAATTATCAAGTTGGCTCATCGACTCACTGACCAGGCGGTGGAGCAAAACAGGCTGCCCAAACGAATCAGTGCCACAGCTACTTCTGATGCACCTACCGACAACAAGCGAAAATGGGATGGAAACTCCAATAAGGGTTCTGCTTCGGCTCAGTCTCAACAATGAAAGACTGATGACTACCAGAGTCCTGGTCAGCAATCCTCCGGTAATCAAGGACAGGGTGGGTATCGAGGAAACCACCCAAAGTGCAACAAATGTAACAGACACCATAGTGGTCAGTGCAACAAAGGTCGTTGTCAGAGATGTCACAAGTTGGGTCATGAAGCTAGGGATTGCAGGAGCCCGCGTCCTGCGAATCAGAATCGCCAACAACAACAAGCCCCACAGAACCACCACCAGCAACATCAGCAGGGAAATAAAGGATGCTTTCGGTGTGGCGCTGAAGGCCACTTTAAGAAGAACTGTCCCCAGCTTAACCAGAATCAAAACAACAACAACAACCAGGGAAACGGGAATAACAATGGAGGCAACAACGGGGGTAACAACAATGGTAATGGAGCAAGGGGTCGTGCTTTCATGATTGGTCAAGGTGACGCCAGGAACGATCCCAACGTTGTGATGGGTAAGTTTCTTCTGGATGACTTCTTTGTTACTGTCTTATTTGATTCGGGTGCCGATACCAGTTATGTGTCTCTAAAAGTTAGTCAAATGCTTAAACGTACCCCAACACTTTTGAACACCAAACACGCGGTAGAGCTAGCAAATGGTAAAAGTCTTGAAGCCACACATGTAGTTAAAGGTTGTAACCTCGTCTTAGCTGGTCAGACTTTCTCTATCGATCTTTTTCCTATCACACTGGGAAGTTTTGACGTCGTTATCGGAATGGATTGGTTATCCCATCATCAAGCGGAGATTGTTTGCAAGGAGAAAATCGTCCGCCTTCCTCGTTCTGGTGAAGAACCCCTCATGATTCGTGGCGACAATAGTGGTGCTGTCGAAGGCATCATCTCTTTCCTTAAGGCCCAGAAATGTCTACGAAAGGGCCACACTGCCATTCTAGCGCTCGTCACTGACACATCCACGGAAGAGAAGAGAATTGAAGACATTCCTATTGTGCGCAATTTTCCTGAGGTATTTCCTGAGGAATTGCCTGGTCTTCCGCCTCACCGCCAAGTTGAATTTCAAATCGAGCTAGCTCCTGGAGCAGCACCAGTAGCTCGAGCACCATATCGTCTAGCTCCATCAGAACTCGAAGAACTATCCAGACAACTACAAGAACTCTTGGAAAAGGGTTTTATTCGTCCTAGCTCTTCGCCCTGGGGAGCTCCAGTCTTGTTCGTAAAGAAGAAAGATGGTGCTTTCAGAATGTGTATTGACTACCGCGAACTCAACAAGGTGACTGTGAAGAATCGTTATCCTCTTCCACGTATTGACGACTTGTTCGACCAGTTGCAAGGGTCGAGCTATTACTCCAAGATTGACATGAGATCGGGATACCATCAACTGAGGGTCCGAGATGAGGATGTCTCCAAAACAGCATTCAGAACTCGTTACGGCCATTACGAGTTTCTGGTTATGCCATTCGGGCTGACGAATGCACCAGCAGTCTTCATGGATCTCATGAACCGAGTATGCAAACCTTACCTGGATAAGTTCGTTATTGTGTTCATTGACGATATCCTGATCTATTCTAAGAGTCAGGAGGAACACGAGCAGCATCTGCGACTTATGCTCGAACTTCTTCGAAAAGAGCAACTGTATGCCAAGTTTTCAAAATGTGACTTCTGGCTTCGCGAAGTCCACTTTCTAGGCCATGTGGTAAATCAAGAACTGGCCTGCACCCCGCACACCAAAAGAAATCCGCCAATTCTTGGGTTTGGCAGGATATTACAGAAGGTTTATCAAAGACTTCTCCAAGATTGCGCAACCTCTCACTTCACTGACTCAGAAGGGTGTCATCTATCGTTGGGGTGATGCACAAGAGTCCGCATTTCAACATCTAAAGGATAGACTTTGTAGCGCGCCTATCCTCTCATTGCCTGAAGGCACCGATGATTTCGTGGTTTATTGCGACGCTTCCATCCAAGGACTTGGTTGCGTATTGATGCAACGTGACAAGGTCATTGCCTACGCATCGCGCCAACTTAAAGTTCACGAAAGAAACTACACCACTGGATTTCAACCCTAGCTATAAGCTAGTAGTAAGTTTTCTTCACACTTGATTTCATCTTGTTCGAAAATTATGATATGTAGTATGATGTTTTGTTGTTTAAATCACTAAATTACAAGGATACTAGAAAATATGAAACATGTGTTATGAACATATAAGCTACATAAAAGTTTACTTGTGGCTGAATTTTGAAGCGGAATCTTGTTGGTTTGAGGGTTGGTTAAATCATACTCGATGTTTAAAAGTTGTTTTCTTGCTAAATCCATTGTTCGGACACTCGTTGATGCGATTTAATAATGTTTAAACTTTAAAATAACATGCTGATGTACTTTTCCAGCCGCCTTCAACAGGCTGTAACCGGACTTTAAAAACTCGAAAAATGGAATTTCAAAAGCCTAAATCGTGTCATTTCGAAAAACAAAGAAAATGGCGCTGGAATCGTATTTCTCTGATGTCGGTTACTATTTTAAAAATCTGTTTTCGTGACAGCAGCTAAGGCTGTTTGTTACTGCAGTAAAATGGGTCTTACGTTTTCAGTCACAACTTAAAACCTGAACCGAACCAGCCCCTGAAACTTTTATCAAAGATGGTCACGGATGTATTTGTGACCCTCGAACTGGAAATTCGATAAACGGACTTCCGAGGAATTTTAGACGAATTTTTCCGTAAACTGTGATCAGAATGTGACAAATCTGATCACAGTTCGGTAAACGATTTTCTATAAAATATTGGTAATGAACCGGACCCCGATATTTTTACACAATAAAATATGGAACGTTTAAGACATCCTGTAAAAATTTGGGAATTTTTGAAATAATTTAACTATTTTATTTAAATGTCCGAAAACAGCCGGTTTCGAATATTAATGCTGAATTGACATAAGTTGTGACTTGCGTGTCTAAATGTCGAGTATGCTATCGGTGAATTATCTAACATGTTATATGTGTTACGTGCAATATCGTATGTTTGTTTATGAGTGGGGAATGGATGGGAAGTTTATATGGGCATAAATCGTTAAAGTGTGTACCTGTTATGTGGACGAAGTAATGTGCAAATAAAACCATACGTAGGATACGTGTTATGCATGAGAAACTGATTGTTATCCGTACCTTATTAGGACGTGATTGACCGACCTTGACTGTTAACTATATTTGAGAACCTAACCGAGCAAACCGAGGTGAGTTCACACTCTTTCTAAGGCATGGGATTCCCAGGGGTTGGGAATGGGATTGAATAACTACTTGTACTATCATTACTATTAAACTACTTTTTACTGTCCTCGGATTGAAGGGCACGTACGTAAAACCTACGTACACTCATACTTACTACTGTCCTCGGATTGAAGGGCACGTACGTAAAACCTACGTACACGATCATAAGACCATCAACTCTATCACTTTAAGTCCCTCAATTATCGACTTAATCGCCGAGGCCTATGGCGAGCGGGTCATTAGTTAATAGCGCTATTAGGTTTAACAAACCTCACACCGTGCCAGTCGGACGGGCGTGTACTAATGGACTATGGGCAAAGGGTCAATGCTGATAGACATTGACTTAGGGCACCTCTTACATTTTCGTAGCAGTCGATACGCATGGTCTAGTAACACATGGGAAACCCCCACTAATCTTCGCAAACATGTCAGAAAGACCGCGATGCAAACTTATACGATACATGGTTTTCAAAACGAACAGATGATTTACAAAACGAATGCTATAACTAAACAACCAACTGTGAATTCACTCAACTTTGTTGTTGACTCGTTGTTACATGCCTTACAGGTCGCTAAACATTTGAAGCTTACACGAGGAGGGAGTCGTTGTGGTGTGCGGACGGTTATGTCCAGTGTTTAATGTTTAAAACATTATGAACTTATTAAACCTATGTGTTGGACTTTAAACTTATAAACTGCAAACTTATGTTTTGAACTTTACGTTTATGCTTCCGCTGTCTAAATAAATAAAAAAAACTTGGTTAACTAGCTTTTGGTCACCAATCGTATTGTGGTTGTCTTTATTTACTTAAGTACGTTGTTCAGTATGATTGGTGGCTCGATCCTGGTCAGGTCACACCTCCAAGCGGTGATACCCCGCATGGTGGATTTTTGGGGGTGTGACAATAACAAGCACCGGTTTTCAACCACGTATCAGGGCTGTTGATGGAGGATGATGATAATGGCTAATTCCTTTGTTTTAGTTTTTTGTTGATAGGTGGTCTTGTGGTTTGCGTTTAGCTTGTTTGAGGCTTTGTTTGTCTTGTTTACTCGAGTATGGAATGTCATACCTGAGAACTGAGGGATATTCTGTCCCCCACTTGTGTTTTGAGGTTTTGCTGATATAATATTCACCAGGGTAACCCTTTACCCAAAAAAAAAACTGCACTTCATACCTTTCACTATGAAATCGGCCACGACCAACCTTTATGTTCATGTTTTGCTATAGAGTATAACCTTTAACACAAATGACGTTGAATTTCTTGGTTAAGTCACCTTTCATGCAACGCATGCGAGGGTATTTTGGTCTTTTAACTTCTACTTTTAATATTGCACCTATTACACCATCTGATCATTACCCGAACTCCATCATTATCAACAATCGTCATCTTCATCATCCTACACAACATCACATCATCATCATCAATATCATCGTGATTAGCATTTTTGAGTTACTAATTTCGCGAATAGAATTTCTTTTTTCAGCCAATCAACATTACAAGATTGAAACTTTATGATGAACAAACCATAATAATTGATTTCAACTTCCACCAACCGAATCTATATCATAAACAAAACAAAAATTGAATAAATAATCATCTTTTAAATGGAGTGTTGGTTGTTTATAATTGAAACAGAGAATCCATACCTAATCCTCAAAAACTCAAAAGAATTTGAAGAAAAACATGAACTAATCTTCAAAAACTCATAGTATTTTTAGAAAACAATGAGCAAACCTTATAATTAAATTAAAGAATTCACATAAAAACTATTTTTTTTTTCACAGAAAGTATGAACTAATCTTTAAAAACTCATCAGTGTGTGGGACCTTTTGCCCTAATTTTTTTCACATAAAGTATGAAGTGATCTTTAAAAACTCATCAGTGTGTGGGACCTTTTGCCCTAATTTTCTATAATTAGAATATTACATGATCAAATTCTTATTGAAACTGCCTATTTTTTTTCATCAAGTGATGACAGAGCGAAAGAACATAATGAGGGTATTATGGATGGGGATTGAAGGTTGGAGATTCTATGGATGGGGATTAAAGCAAATTTCTGTGGTGCCGGATTTTTTGGATTAATGCAAAAGAGAGAATGGGGGTTGGTGGGGAGGAATGGTGGTGGATCTGGACGGTGGTAGTTATGTAGGTCAATCAATTCTGAACCGAGCTAATCAAGAGTCTAATGCTCTGATACCAATTGTAGGTCCCTTAATCCTATGGATCTTGACAGAATTGTCTATCCAATCTAGAGTGCGGAATCCTTTAGATCAGATTGTTACAGAAAATAGTAGAAACAGAAATCAAAATTAAACAGTCTTCTATTGATTATTCAAACTTGCAGCTTTAAAATCAATTCAAGACTCACACAACCTCACATCCACTCTCTGTGGTCTTGCTTCTCAAACCCTAATTCGTTTTTCTCACTCTCTAGCCTTTCTCTCTCTAGTTCTCCAAGACTTCTAAAACCCTAATCACAAAACATGTTTATATACCACATGTCTATGAACTGGGCTTCTAACTGGGCTAGGCCATTTTCCAAGCCCATTATAACAATTAACACACTAACCAATACGCTAAGCCTATTACAAAATATCTAAAGACTAAATAAACAAACTATTAAGCTGTTGTCACCGAATATGCACCAACAGACTCCCCCTTGACAATAGCTTCATAGTGTAACTTTGTCTTCAAACATCTTGTGTTCTTTTGGTCTTTGGATAGCGTCAGCTACACACAGTTTCTGACATCAACAGTTAAGAAGTTTGTTTTGTTTAAGAATAATTTTCAAAAACACAATATCCGGCTTAAACGAATTTCGACTGAACTCATTCCAGTGGCCATAGAACCAACTCTTCGAACCCTAAACCTTATCCCTGAAATCTAAAGCTAAAAAAGCTAAACTCTAAAGTTAAACATTAAATGCTCAATTCTAAACCCTAAAGCTAGACCTTAAAGGTAAAAGGTAAAAACTAAACCCTAAATGCTAAATCCTAAAATCTAAACCTTCAAAGCTAAACCCTAAAAGCTAAGATGGTAAAATTCCGACGCCGAATTTTGAGTTTTTAAAACCATTCTTTGTTTTCTTAGGCAAAACAAACTTCTTATATAACTAAAGCTGAGGTGCCTTTGATAATATATACGTTTGTGCTTCGATCATCTATACATTAATATTAGCAACTTGATTTTGTGAAAAAATTATATCTAGACGTAGATAAATGTATGTACGTTGTAACGATAGACTCTGAAAGTTATAAAATATCTTAAAAGCTATAAGCGAAAAAACAAAATATGCTTAAAAGTAATTATAATAATAAAATACTTAATTTAATATTTAAAAACAAAATTGTATCGGTGGTTACTCTTCATTTCAACTTTTAATGGTATATACTACTGGGAAGGCCCGACACTAAAAAGTGAGAATTCGGTCAATATTGACTCGGTTTGTTATGTAACCAGAACTCTAGTACCCCAAAAAAAAAAACCAAGAAAAATAAAGTCGTTATGCTCTAAAGGATGTCGAAAAATGGTTACATCGATCGAAAACAATAAAAATGAATAGCGACATCGTTCTGAGAACACCGATATTGTACCCATGTTGTTCACCCGATATCGGGCCGCTTCATTTCGTTCCCGGTATATTACTGACAATCGGTATAGTTTACAACAAAAAGAAATACATTATTCTAAATAAAACTCGTACGATACAAAAAAGTTGTTTACAACAGTTTCATTACATAAACGTTGTCTGATATAACTCGAAAAATAAAGTCCTGCAACCCAAAAAATAAAGTCATGTTTTATATAAACCAAAAACCATAAAAAAGAATACTGATAGTGGTTTCGATAATACCGATACTGGTACTTGTGTTGTTTGTTTGAAATCAATTAGGTTTGTCAGATTACTGGCTTGACACTAACACTCAATAAACCTACGATACCATAAAATACTCTAGTTCGAACATAACTTTGTTTTTAATAAAATTTATATTGGATGTGAGAAAAAAAGTTGAACATAGACACATATTCAGTTAAAAGAAAAGGTTTACCGAACGCGAGTTATCAAAGGAAAACCAAGTGGATTTTATGTAAGTTTAAGATCAACTTTCAAGTGAGGAACATCTCAACATGCAATGGTTAACCACATATAACTGTAAACATGTATATATCCGCCAATCACAGATAATTATTAAGTGATAGACGGGTTTAAAATATCATTTTATAATCGAGTGTGTAAGTGAGAACACTAGTCTATCACATTTCCAGATCATTGTCAAGCCCCACTGGTAGGGTTGGCAATTAGACGGGTATTGATAAGCACAATCCTATACCGGGTCATACTCATGGGTATCTAACATACCTGTTAGTTTGTTAAAAGATACTCAATGAAATGTTCAAATACATGTTTTTTTCTTATCATTCTAAACTTTTATATCTTTTGAATGATTATGCTTACTCATAATCTAATTTACTATTTTTAACAACTATAATAAATTACACATATTATTATCACTGTAAAAACTATTTATCACTATAAAAAGTATGAAATATCTAATATATAAGATTCACTATTATATCTAAAATGTAAGTTACAACTTTACATCATAAAAATATAAATAATACTAAAAGTTTGACACATCTGAATGATATATGTAAAAGGTAAGTTGCTATTTGACTATTTCACATCACAAGAATATAAATAATAGAGTTAAATGTCATTTTAGTCTCTGTGGTTTGGGTCATTTTGCCAGTTTAGTCTAAAGGTTTCATTTTTAACCTGTGGGTCCAAAAAGGTTTCACAGTTGCCATTTTCGTCCACTGGGTTAACTTCATCCGTTTTTTCTGTTAACGAGAAGGCCAATTCGGTCATTTTATATGGCTGAATTGCTCTTTTAGTTAACAGAATTACATACAAAATGACCAAATTGGCCTTCTCGTTAACATAAAAAATGGATGAAGGTAACCCAGTGGACTAAAATGGCAACTTTGAAACCTTTTTGGACGCACATGTTAAAAATGAAACCTTTGGACTAAACTGGCAAAATGGCCCAAACTGTCACACCCCCAAAATCCACCATGCGGAGTACCACCGCTTGGAGGCATGACGTGACCAGGATCGAGCCACCAATCATATTTAACATCGTAATTAAGTAAATAAGACCAACCACAATACGATTGGTGACCAAAGCTAGTTAACCATGTTTAGTTTAAACAGCAGAAGCATAAAAGTAAATCCAAAAGCATAAGTCCATAGTTTATAAGTTAAAGTTCAAAAAGCAAGATTAATAAGTTCATAAGGATTTAAATAATAAGTACGGAACATAACAGTCCGTACACCACAACGACTCCTTCCTCATGCAAACTCTAAGCGTTTAGCGACCTGAAAGGCATGTAACAACGAGTCAACAACAAAGTTGAGTGAGTTCACGTTTGGTTGTTTAGTTTTAAGTTGTTTCTGAAAAACGTGGTTTGACTTTCGTTGGCTTAATTGTCGTGGGGGTTACCCCGTAGTTGAAAGTATGTTTAACCAGTTCCTTTTTCATTACCCAAACCATAACCATAATCAGTGGGGGCTTTCCCCGTGTGAACTACTAGACGGTATGATATCGACTACTACGCAAATAAGTTGTGCCCTATATCAGCGTCTATCATCACTGATAGTCTGCCATAGTCCATTAGTACACGCCCGTCCGACCGGCACGGTGTGAGGTTTGTTAAACCTAATAGCGCTATTAACTAATGACCCGCTCGCCATTGGCCTCGGCGATTAAGTCGATATAATGAAGAGGGACTTATTGATAGAGTTTTGTCTAGCTAGTTTTTAAGGTTGTTGTCCTACACCAGGAGGACGAACGTACGTATTCTGCACCAGGAGAATTCGTAGGATTAATAATGGCATCCTACCTATGGAGGATGGCCATACATATCTTCCCAAGGGGATATGTAGATTTAGTTTTAAATTCTTTAACCCATTCCCAAACCACCGGGAATCCCATGCCTTGTAGAAAGTGTGAACTCATCTCGGTTTGCTCGGTTAGATTCTCAAATATAGCTAACAGTCAAGGTCGGTCAATCACATCCTAATATGATTACAGTTAGTCATTTAGTGATTTACAAATAGAGCACAAAGTTCCTACACGTATCTATCACATAGCATGCATTACTTTAACTGTTTATGCCCATATATACTTCCCATCCATTCCCCACTCATAAGCAAACATACGATAATGCACATAACACATACAACATGTTAGATCATTCACAGATAGCATACTCGACATTTAGAAACGCAAATTACAACTTATGTCGTTTCAGCTTAAATATTCAAAACCGGGCCGTTTTCGGACATTTTAATAAAATAGTTAACTTATTCCAAAAATTCCCAAATTTTTACAGAATGTCTTAAACGTTCTAAATTTTATTGTGTAAAAATATCGGGGTCCAGTTCATTACTAATATTTTATAAAAATTTATTTTCCGGACTGAACTCAGATTTATCTTTTTCTGACCACAGTCCACGGAATAATTTATTTAAAATTCATCGAGAGTCCGATTTACGAAATTCCAGTGAGAGAATTACAAATACATCGGTGGTCATCTACAGTACAAGTTTCATGATCTAACTCTACACAGAACTCAAGTTATGACAGAAAACAAAACGCATATTTTCAGCAGAAAAATGCAGCTCTAGCTGCTGTTACAAAATGACGCTTTAAAAATAGTAAACGAAGTCCAAAAATTATGATTCCAGTGCCATTAGAACCGTATTTCATAATACATAACCTTAGACTTCAGAAAATACATTTCTCGTTAAGTTATGGTTCTGTTACAGCCAACTGAAGTTGGCTGTAATTACCAAACAGCCTACTGTTTCAGCTTTTAACCTTCTAAATTGTGTTCGATTGATTCCGTTAACATGTTTAGTGATCACAACAACATCAACCATCAATATTAACCAGAAAAACATCAGATAATCAACCAAGAATCATAACCACACAAGATCTACATGATTTACACACATAACTTTTCTTTATCCACCTTATTCATCTTAGGTTCAAGACTTTGTGTTATGTTCTTTAGTGTTTCAAAATTTTAACCATTAAATCAACTATTAACCACCGTAAACAAGATCAATATGATGTTTAGAGGCACTTACTACTAGCTCGAGGCTAGGGAAGAAACAAAGCGCAAAAGTGATGGATAAAAGAAAACGATGAAGGTCCTTCAACTTCCGAAGGTTCCAAGCTTCCTAATGATGCAAGAGACTCCTTGTAGACACCTTAGAATGGTTGGTTGATGAACAAAAATGGAGGCTTGTGGGGTGTGTATGTGACCGTGAGCTATGGAGGGTGGAGGAAGGAGAAGATGGTTTCAATTGTTGGTGTGTTAACAAATGAAGGTCTTGTGGTTATTTATAAAACCCACCAACAAGTGTATATCCTATGGATGTTATGTTTATAAAAGTTCTAACATAATCTATTAAAATATTGGAAAGAAATCCCCCTAGTGGGGCCCTTGTCTATACGGTTATGTGGGGGGGGGGGGGTATATGGTTAGATTTCAATTGGATGGTTAGTAACTAGTTAAGTTCCAATGGTGTTAATTAGAGTATTATGTGTGTAGTGTACTACAAGGGGTGTTAGGGTGTTCGGGGACCCTAACTAGCTCAGAAAGGTGTAAACAATGTTATTGTCAATATTTTTATGTTCCGGGTAAAGTCCAGTTGTTCGGTTTGACACTATTCCGTTAAAGCGTTTAACTAATCCGTAAGGTGCCTTATATATATATATATATATATATATATATATTTGTAACGTTTTTAATTTCTAACACTTAGGAAATCATAACGGACTATTTAATGACTTTTCTGTACACTACTAGTATGTTAACAAGCACATGTAAGTATAACACAGTAATCAGAGAGCAGTTAAGTAATTCCACACAGTCGTCAAGCACTTTAATTATCAATAATAAATTGTACGAAATACATGGGATTTTGAGGGTTGTCACACAAACCACAGGGACTAAAATGACATTTAACTCTAAATAATATTATCAAATTTATATTTCAAAAGAAAGTTTATTTTTTACATAATGACACTACTAATATAACTAACATAGGGTTAATAGAGAACAAAATTAAAAATTAATTTTTTGGGTAAACAACAATATGTTTTTCTTTAATCAGGTTAGGCATTATCAAATCCTATACCCATCCAACTACTCGTAAAAATTTTTAAAATTAATCTAGTACCCATAATTTTTCTAAAACTAATTCCATACTCAGTCTCTTACCTGAACATCCATCCAATTACAAATCCGTAAGTTCGGTTCGGGTTCAATTCCAACCCGGACCCGCAGGGAACAGTTCCCTTGGAGCGTGTATAACACTCACCAACGACCCGTGGCTAAAGCAATGTTTTAAAAACAGGTAAATACCAGCCGATTATACCGGTATTACCGTTTCTAGATGTAAATCCAGTACGAAACATATAACAACCCTCCTAAAATAATTCCGGCACTTCTAAAAAATTTAGAACGCTCCAATACGTCCTAAAATGCACCACGTACACGAAAACCGGTCCCAAAATACCTTAAAATTTATAAAAATCAAATAAAAACAATTATTTAAGTCTGTCGCGGGGCGCGACAGACTGGTCTTGGTTCTACTCAGGCCGCGAGCGAGGAGACAAACGGCGTGACCCGGTGCCACCATGTGTCAGCATCGTGTCAAGTCTACCCGGTGATTGGTCAAAGCTAGAGCCTACGACCTCTATGTCGCGGGACGCGAAAGATGGCCCTGTCTCCGTCGCGGGGCGCGAGGGACTCGACGAACAACCCTATAAATTGCTTTGATCAGCCTCAGTACCAACTCATTCAAAACTTTTACTTTCTCTCTCAAATTCTGTAGTGTAGAAGTAATACCCGGGCATTATACCCCCCTAACTAGTGAAGCTCTGCCTCGTTGTAAGTATTTTAACCCAGGTTACGTATTAGATACGCTGGCCGATTGATCTAGTGCTCCGTAACGGCTGTTGAGGCTCTGCCCGACGTAGTCGTTGGAGTTCTGTCTCGGGGAGGGTATAACTAATGTAAGTTT
>JARYGA010012975.1:0-37229 GCA_030545235.1 Helianthus tuberosus
AGCATTCCAGTTACTGAAAGACAAGCTTTGCAATGCGCCGATTTTATCGCTACCAGAAGGAACTGTTGATTTCGTGGTATACTGTGACGCCTCGCGTCAAGGTTTGGGTTGCGTGTTGATGCAACGCCAGAAGGTTATAGCTTACGCTTCACGCCAATTAAAAGTTCATGAAAAGAACTATACCACGCATGATTTGGAGCAAGGCGCAGTGGTATTTGCGCTGAAAATTTGGAAACATTATTTGTATGGTACGAAATGTACAATCTTTAGGGATCATAAAAGTCTGCAGCACATATTCGACCAGAAAGAGCTTAACATGAGGCAAAGACGTTGGGTCGAATTATTGAACGACTATGATTGCGAGATTAAGTATCATCCAGGGAAAGCGAATGTGGTCGCTGATGCCCTGAGTTGAAAAGAAAGGATTAAGCCCATAAGGGTTAGAACTTTAGAAATGATTATCCAGACGGATCTTTCTCTGCGCATTCGTGCCGCACAGAAAGAGGCTCTGAAAGAAAGGAACATCGAAGAGGAATATCTCCATGGGATGGAGAAGCAATTAGTGCCAAACGAGGAAGAAACGCTATGCTTCATGAAACGGATTTCGGTTCCTCTGTTTGGTGGGTTAAGGAAAGTTATTTTTGATGAAGCTCACAAATCACGGTACTCTATTCATCCCGGTGCGGATAAGATGTACCAGGATCTCAAGGATTATTATTGGTGGCCTAGGATGAAAGGCGATGTTGTTGTTTATGTTAGCAAGTGTTTAACGTGTGCCAAGGTGAAAACTGAATACCAGAAGCCTTTAGGACTTCTGCAGCAACCTGAAATTCCCAAGTGGAAATGGGAACAGATTTCAATGGACTTCATAACTAAGTTGCCAAAGACGCCCAGAGGTCATGACACTATTTGGGTAATAGTTGACCGCCTGACCAAGTCCGCACACTTCCTGCCAATCAAAGAGAAGGATAACACTAGTAAACTTGCGGAAATATACATGTGAGAGATTGTTGCACGTCATGGAGTGCCTCTCTCGATCATCTCTGATAGAGATGGACGTTTCATATAAAGGATTTGGCAATCCTTCCAAGAAGCTTTTGGATCACAGTTAAATCTGAGCACTGCGTTTCATCCGCAAACTGATGGACAAAGTGAAAGAACTATTCATACATTGGAGGATATGCTGAGAGCATGTGTAATGGACTTAGGTGGTAGCTGGGATAATCATTTACCGTTGGTCGAGTTTTCATACAACAACAGCTACCACACCAGCATTGGAGCCGTGCCATTTGAAGCGCTTTATGGACGCAAATGTCGATCACCCTTATGCTGGGCTGATGCGGGTGATAGACAACTCGTTGGTCCTAAAATAGTCCAACAGACAACGGACAAGATCGCACAAATTCGAAAGCGCATCGAGGCGGCTCGCGATAGACAGAAAGCCTATGCAGATCCAAAGAGGAAACCTTTGGAATTTCAAGTTGGAGATAAGGTTTTATTGAAAGTTTCACCTGGAAGGGTGTGGCACGCTTCGGAAAGCGTGGAAAGTTGAATCCGCGTTACATTGGCCCGTTCAAGATACTGCAAAGGATTGGGCTTGTAGCCTACAAGTTGGACCTACCTGCTGAACTCAATGGTGTTCACGATACATTCCATGTATCAAATTTGAGAAAGAGTCCAACACAAGAAACAGTGATCATTCCTGCTGACGAAGTTCATATCGACGACACGCTCCACTTTACCGAAGAACCCGTCGAGGTTACGGATTGGAAAGTTAATAAAACACGCAGGAGTAGTGTCAAGCTCGTCAAAGTTTGATGGAATGCAAGACATGGGCCTGAATTCACGTGGGAACGTGAGGATCGTATGAAGGAGAAATACCCCCATTTGTTTCCTAAGACCCCTGCAACTAGGGGCAGAGCCTAAAATTTCGGGACGAAATTTATTTAACGGGGGGAGAATGTGACAACCCTCACCAAACCAGGTATCCGTACGAATTAATTAATATTTAATTAATGCTTAATTACTGTGCTTACTTACAATTGTGATTAAACTGCTACTTGAATTCTGATACATACTTATACATGCATCATACTTTATTGTTGTCACTCCATTATTTACACAGAACATCAGTGACAACCTTGATGCACAAAAGCACAGTGAGCACACTATACGGATAACTAAGTAAACATGCTGACATAGCCAGCATCAGACAGACACTGTCTCTGAGGCCAGTATGAGCCGGGAATAGATTACTACACCAGTAGGGAGTGTAGGGAGGTGAGGATTGTAAAACTGCGTCACTAGGTGATAGTTATAGTGACCGGATGTGCCTAAAACATGCTTTAACTACAAGATCCTGCACTTTAATACAAAATTCAGCATTTAAGCTAACTAGTAAAGTGCAAAAACATGGGAAAATAATACTAGACACTTTCCAAAGTGTCGGGAATTCACTGTGTCACTAAAACAAATATTAACGACACTTTAAATGCTTATTTAGCACTTTAACGGATCAATATCCAACCGAACAACTGGACTTTACCCGGGACACAAAAATATTGTCAATAACATTGTTTTTCCTTTTCTGAGCCAGTTAGGGTCCCCGAACACCCTAACACCCGTTATAATACATAACACACTAATAACTAATTTAGAGATCTAACTAAACATAACTAGCACCTAATTACATAGTTGAAATCAAACCAATTACCCCCCCCCCCCCCTTGACCGATCGGTCCCCATGTGGGACACACCCTTCACCATTAGTTGATTATTTTATTTGCCTTGTCCCATATCTAGATTACATGTTGCCCAAACGATTTTAGCAAATGATGGTTTATAAGAAGGTTTGGGAAGTAATAACTTTCATTCACAAACACTTAACAAAATTTTGTTCTCTCTCTCCCTCTTGCTACCTTCGGCCGAGACCAAGAAGCACCACCACCACCATCATTTGATCTTTCTCATGCAAACCATCTACATACAAGTGTGCTAGAGTTCATACGAGGAGACCCGGTGCTTACGGAATCACAAGGACCTCTCTACATCGCTATTAACCACCTAGTTTTCGCTTTGATTCTTCCCTAGCCTTGAGCTAGTTGTAAGTGATTCTAAACACTCTCTTGATCTTTTTTAAAGTGGTTAATAAGAAGTTTAACGGTTAAAACTCAAGAACATGCGAAAACAAAACATAAAGTCTTGTAAGAATGATGAACATGGTGGTTAAAGAGTAAATAATGGTGTAAAACTTGTGAATCTTGTTTAGTTATGGTTATTTTATGTTGTTGGTTGCTAGTAGTGGAACGGATCGTCATCTAGCCACGCTAGATCATGTTCATGGAACATGAACTAGCATTATGTTAAGTAGGAAAGTTACAAGATGACGAACCCTTTCATACATAAACATGAACTTGTTTAAAAATAGTTTTTCTTGTAAAATGAAGTTCTAAACTAGTAGATCTAAAGATCCACAAGTGGTATTTTCAAAGAACCAAGTAAAATATACGAGTCTTATTTTAAAGCCGGATCTTTCATAAGCTAAAAGCATTTTTGCAAACAAACAAGTGTGTAATCACTTGTGTGACAAAAGGGAGTTAACAAAGAAATATTTCCGTAATTTTTTACTAGAAGTTGTAAGATTGCATCTTCTTTAAAAATAAAGTTTTTCAGGAAACCGATTCATTTTTTAAGATAGAAGGATCTACTAAAAATGTTGGAAAGTTACTACATACTTTTACACAACTTACAAGTTCATGTGTTTGCGATTTATGTTTATTTTGACTAGTTTGACGATTGAACATTGAATATTGATGATTTGAAAATTGTTGATTGAATTTTGAAAAGATAATGATACGCTAGTAAGCGTGGCCACCTCCAGTTACAGAGGAAACTCTGGCGAAATTTTTCCAGAAAATAACACTTAGAATATTTTTGTGACAAGTGTTATGAATATATTTTTGACTTGTTTTCCAAACAAACTTCGCCATGATTTTTATTATAAAATGACCAAGTATTCGGAGGTGGATTTTCGTAAATAAAACTTACTAAATATATATTTAGACTATATATTCC
Organism: Helianthus tuberosus; assembly: GCA_030545235.1. NCBI lineage: Eukaryota > Viridiplantae > Streptophyta > Magnoliopsida > Asterales > Asteraceae > Helianthus > Helianthus tuberosus. The sequence continues at coordinate 4,075 of JARYGA010012975.1, forward strand.
ATAGTAAAACGCTTGCGTGATTTTATGATTATTTTGTGAACTATATATTATTTTTAGAGTAAAAATAATATAACTGAAATACATTGTGAAAGCACGACTCCAAAATAATACCAACGCCTTCACAAATAAATACTTAAGTTACACCGGTATTATTATTACCACACGAACTTTAAAACGTAACTTATGTATTTTCAGAAAATACTCTTAAATGTGTATTTTGACCAAGTATTATTTTGTAAATTGTATGAAGTAAAATATAATATTTTTGGGAAAAATATGTATATTTTGGAGATAGAATATTTTAGACAAATGAATTAAAATATATTTTATTAAGTGAGACTTAATAATATATTTTGGAATTACAAAAATGCACATGTATTAAAACCCCCATCCTTGGGAAGGAATATAACTATAAATAATTATGAAGTGTAAATATGAAATAGTTGCCTAAATATTTCCCAAAAACGTTAAACCTTAAGCCAAGGCACGACCGTCCGTCTAATAGAAGTTAGTACGTGTAGGTCGTCACGCAGCAGGTTGATTGGGAGATACTATTTCGAGACGCACTTCAGTGAGTTCATGTCCCCCTTTTCTCTTAACTGTTTTCAGTTTTTAAACTGCGGGGGTGAAATACATGTTACTGTGATTACGAATACTTTTTACATGGTATGGTTAGCGTAAGGAGGGTTACTACTTAGATCATGTGAGTGGGTAGCGCGGGAACTGGTGTAACACCTCGGAAATTCACGTCCTATAATATGTTGACACGTGTCATAAAGTTTAAACGTGTGAAAGAAATATTATGGAAGGACTAAAGTTGACAAACGTGGAAAGTATATAAATATACGTATTCTAAGTGTCAGCTGTGAATAAATAAAAAGTATATTAACCCTACACGATGCTCATACCTTCAAACGAATAAATCATGGATCATACGAAGCTAAAAGTGAGAGATTACAAACTACAGGGGTTAAATGTGTCAACATGTTTAAAGATATACCTCTGAGTGACCTTTTGACAAACCCGAAGCTTTGTAACGGTAAATTATGCTCACTAGAATGCACGATATAAATTTCATAAAGTTTCGTTATCGTATGAGCAAGTTGTGATCAAATTCGTTTACAAGGGTTAAAAGCATTAACGTTGGAAGTTTGGACTTTTCGGGTAACAATTTAGTTACCCGAGGCCTTAACAAAGTGGGTATATGTTTTAAAGCCCCTATATATCAATTATAAAGGTTCATACAGCAATAATCGAGTGTCTGTACAAGATTTGAAGAGCCAAGGATCAAACAGCAATTAAATAAAAAAATTTGGATGAAATACACATGCTCGCGTAGCGCGAGCATGAAGCCTGGAGGCGTCGCGCTACGCGACTGCAACATCTGGACAGAAACATTGTTTCTTGGCCCCTTGTCTACCACAGCCTTGGTGCATGCACTTTGATCGATCATTCATCACCCCTTGGCCCCTAAAACACCCCTAGAACACTAGGGCATGTGTCAAACAATTGTGGAAGGGTCCTAGACTTGGTTGTCAAGCTTTTGTGGTGTCCATGAGCACTATATAAGGGACCATAGTTACAACAATTGCTTCACACATCATTCAAGTGCCATCTGATCATTTGAGGAGCTTCCAATCTGATTCAAGGCCTTCCTAAGCAACCATTAATCATCTAGTAAGTTGCCTAACCCTTCTAAATTAATTCTAGCTTTATAATTAGCTTAAAAGTCAATATATTGTGCTTAACGGTTGACTTCGTGATTAAGTATCGATAGCTCAGTCGTATGTCAAATTAAAAGTACCGTTAGATAGGTAATTACATGGGTATTAAACCCTTATAAGGGCAAGTACCAATTCCAGACCTAACTAGGTCGTTTGTCGGGTCAAACGTTGACCGAAAAAGTCAACAGAAATACAAAATGCGATTTAATGCACAATTAATGATCCGAAAGGTGTGTAACCTGTTTTAACCTTAATATAACATGGTAATAAGTATAAAAACTCGTCTACGCTTGCCCGACTCGACAAATTTCTGTTTAAACCCGGTTCGGAACCGAAAGGCGCAAAACCTTGACTTTTGCTTTGACTTCGGTTCTGACCCGTTTTAGTTTGATTCGAAGATGCCTTAGTGCTTCATTAGAGTAGGGTTGCATGTTAGTATAAGTCTCTGTACTTGTTTCGTTGATTATCCGATGCATGCACACGTTTCCGTTAATCGCTTAAATTGGACCGTAATGCCCTCATGACCATACAACGAGAATTTTGAAAATGTGGAAGTACAATAATCTTAGTTACTGATTATTAAACATGTACGTAAATTTTCACGTCAATCGGAGGTCTAGATTAGGAGATATGCGCATTAGCGTAAATAATAAGCTTTTTATTAATTAAACGGCGCGATTAGCGCATAGCCTATCTAAACCCGATTTTCGGTACCAAAACTTTTACCCACTGATGTTAAATAATATTTTGGGATTTTTAAAGATTTTTAATTATTTTTAAACTGATCTTAAGCTAGGCTTATCGCATTGATTCGGTTAATACCGAATATGCCTTTTGGGCCATAAAACGAGTTTTACGAATCCGTTTGATACCAATCCAATTGCCACTGATTTAAAATAATAAATAGAGTGTTTTGAGCCTGTTTTGCTGATCAGAAAACTCAGAATGGTATTTTAAACCGTACGTCGCTTAAAACGGCTTCATACGCGTATTAAACGCATAATTTGGGTTTAAAAACCATTTTGGGAAATGAGACTCTTCACCAACTGTTGTAGTCTGTTAAAATTAATAATTTTACTGATTAAATCAGACCCGTATCTCAGAAGTATTATAAATCTCTTTTATAACCCTTAAAATGACCGAAATACCCCTACGGGGCGTATTTAGGGATTAAACTCGTTATGGGCATTATGGAAGGTATCATTATGATATCACAACATAATTTAAGCATATTAACTTAGGAAACCTGTTCGCGACCTATTCGGTTACCCGTTACGCGTTATTCGCGTTCGGATCGGTTTATATAACTAGTTTATATAAGTTAGCCGAAACGGGTCAAACCTTATCGGTTTTATCTCAAAATCCAGAATGTGTATGAAATACCCATATAAGACAAGTCTCTGAACATGTCGGGTTTAAATCACATTCTATTCCGGTCTTCGCTTAATCGTGCGTACGAACCGTATCTTCCTGTAAGACTAACCGGTCTAAGCTTAGGCTTAATTAAAGACCCGTTAGCATTCTAATTAATTATTTATACCATCATTCCAGACTAGAGCTTTCCGGTAAATTGTACCTACGCTTACTTAAGTGAATACGGCTGAGTTATAAATTTCTGCTATTTAAGACAGGAGCTAGCTCAGGTAAATACTCTTAACTTATTTTCCCTATACGGGCTTGGGATACGGTACTATAAAAGTACCGCTTGGTCGGGTGTATGTAGTCATTTAAATCGGATTGTGATTGATGTACTTACATAACCTATTTAATATGTATTATTTTATTATTATTTGGTGTATGGCCTTGGGGGTTAAAGACCATGTCCCGGATATCCTTGGCATCATTTTACGAAATGGCCACGACCTAAGCACGGGGTGTAGGCATACACCTGACAGCTGCATTATGTAAAAACTGGTAATCCACTCCGAGGTATCATCCTTGTGGGCATTATACCGGAACTGGTAATCCACTTAGGGGATGATAGCCCGTGGGCATTATACCTGTGGCGTGTCTGTTAATCTAGTCCGGCCCTACGAACCGGCCCTAACGGACGACAAATAAGTAAAACTGTATACAAGATTATATACAAATAATTTTCCCAAGTTATAAAAGGTTAATTTTGCCTCTGTGCATTTTAATCAAAGTGTCAAAAGGTTTTGTGCCTAGTGTATCTAAATCAATTTTCTTAAACTCTTTTCAAATGAGTCGGTTGAGTGTATTTACCAGTGAAAACTGACGTATTTTCCAAAAAGGGTTAAGTGACAGGTACTGAACGTAATTGGCTGGAAGCTCAGGGCGCTAATAAGAAATCTTGCAAGTTCTAGGCGCCTAAAGTCTGTTGAACAAATGATATGTTTTAAGATCTGCCTGTGGATCCTTTACTTCCGTTGTAATACTGAATATTACTTATATTCGGAATGTATTAATAAATATCTTTTGCTTCCGCTGTGCCCTCATATATATTGTGTTGTTTGACTATTATGTTGCCAACCATGACGTCACGATACTACCGGCCCACCGGTGACACGTGGAAATTCGGGGTGTGACAACTGGAGGCCATTAATCCTCATTGTAGGACCGAGGGTCTTTAGCGGTAGATCTATCTAGGTGTAGCGAGCCCAGCCCCAGGCCCAACAGTACGAACCTCGGGGTGACTTGGTACCCGACGCAAAAATCTGCTAGGTTTGAGTCTTCCTACTGCACTTCACACATATCAATGGCCTTGCAAACCATTGGTGATCTCTTTATTTCCTTATTTGCTACATACCAGGGATTTTATACTTACAAAGGTTTTACATACTCACTTACACATGAACTCGCTCAACTTTATGTTGATTTTTCAACTTACATGTATTTCAGGGAATTAGGGATCTGGTGAAGTATGCTACGTTTTCACGCTGCGTAAGAGTTATGAGGTCATCCACGTTTAGGGATTGTGACTTTTACCTGGACGAGTCGCAAGTCTTAAACGGTGTTTATTTTATGTTTGTGGTTATGTCGTATGAACAATGTTTTTATTTTGTTGGGTTGTAACTCGTTGCATGTGTCAACTTTAAACAATGTTGTCGTAATTTACCTTTAAAACTTGAATCAATGGATGATCTTCATGGTTTTACTTTCATATAGCTTTGTTGTGATTAAGCTATGGTATTAAGAAGTCACACCAAATAAACCCACGCTTCCGCAAAGCCAGGGTGTGACATTGTGGGGTGACGACTTCGGGGTGAAGTCAAAGTCTGGTGGTTTAGATTGTAGTGTAGAGTCAGAAGGGGCGGAGGATGTAGTGGAAGATTTTCTAACCTGTGAACTAGATGTCGAGAAGGAAGTCTTGTCGATCGGCGGTTTCACTGGTCCCTGAGAACGTGTATGGGGCATTAACTGCAAAACCAAGAACAAACAAGTAAGACGATTATAACAAAAGACTCTAACAATAAAAAGACACTAGAATAACTTGGACTCCTACGACTCAAAAACACACAAAAAGCACGTGAAGATATCAGATGAAATCCAAACAAAGTAATTAACGCAATTGCCAAGAGTCCCCGGAAATGGTGCCAAAACCTTGATGTGCTAGAAGTAGTTTAATAAAAATCAACTAAAATTAACCTAAAATTAGACTCAAGTAATAATCTAGACTCTCTAAACTCGACTAAACTACTCACCGGCAAGTGAACCGGTCGACTCTATTAAGCTAAGTAAGTCTGGATGTCGACCCCACGAGACTCTGATTAACTACGCTAAAGACCTTATTTAGACTGACTCTGACAGTAACTTAACTATTTTTTGTGTTTTGAGGGGGGGGGGGGAGGGGGTTTACTAAAATTCTAGAGTTGAAATTAAAATAAAACTAGACTACGACACGAATGAGAACTAAGGTTTAATTCAATAGAGATTAACGACTACCTAGGCTAGACTCCGGTTTAGCAGCTAGGAATAGATTTCTAACGGTACTAAAGTGGTATGGAACTGGGATCTTTAAGTACTAAACCCTAAGAAATCTCTACTAAGACCTCCCGACCCTTCTCAGGAAGAAACCTGTGAGACTTTACAAGGCTGTTATGAACACCGGTTGTTAGACTTCCTCTCAATCCTCTGACGTATCTAAAAGTGCCCTAATATGACAATCTACCTCTCAGCACGAAAGTCTAAGGCAACTCTAGATTCTAACTTGGTTTAATAGACACAGGTGTGATTAGGGAACTAAGGCCGACTTCCCTCAAAATCTATCTTAGCTATATATCATACCGAGACCTACTAACAAACTCGAGTCTCTCGGTGACAAGTTAATCAGAATACTTAGTTCTAATTGTATTTTAATTACTGTTTCTAAGGCTATCGGCCGATTTACCTAAAGATTACCCGAACCCGCAAAGATACGAACAATCAACACAAACTCATTATATGAAAGACATCCACCAAAGTTTATGTGAAACAGCAAATAAACAACAATCAAATCTAAATATGCATATGCACCAAATTAGAGATTCTAGAGTTCTTTACTTTCAAAGATTAATCCATACACGAACAATATGAAACCGTTAAAAATACAAACTTCATTAAACTTTCATCTATCCTAGGTAGTAACAAAGGTTCTAGCCAGAAAACATGGTGTCTAAAATCAAAACATAAGTTTCAAAACAAGAATTCATGATCGAAGTACTGAAAGTCAAGAAAATAATGAAAACCGGGAGATAAAACCCGAATGATCTTCTTTCCTATGCTCCAAGCTTCAACCGAAAGATTCTTGTGAGCCAAAACGCTCTGAATAGCTCGAAATCTGCTATTAAATTCGCCTAGGGGTTCTTCAATTCGTAACTAGGGTTTCTTGAATGATTAATCATCACTATATATGTCCCCCCCCCCCCATTCAAAGCTTGATAAATCTCGAAATAATCTGCCAGTATAGCTTTCTGGCGGGGCGCGACAGAGGAGGGTCTATATGTCGCGGCCCGCCAGCGTTGTTCTCCATTCGTTCACGACTTTCAGTCTCTCGCCGGCCGCGAGAGACTTCTTCTTCTATATCGTGGTATAACAACTCTAAACCGACACCCTCCTGAATATTTTTCCAACACCCTAATATATTTTAAAATACCCCAATATGTCCTAAAATACACCCCATACGCGAAAAAGGACCCCGAATACCTTGAATATTATTAAAAATAATTAAAAATCAATTTTTGGGGTTTAGGCGGGCCGCGTAAGCCACCCCTCAACCCTTACGCGGGCCGCGAGCGATCGAGAATGCAATGACACCCGGTGATGACACGTGTCATCATCGTGGCAAGGCTAGTTGAAGACCCGGATCAGCTACGCCGTTGACCCCCTTTGACGCGGGCCGCATAGCCTCTCGGCTACACCTTACGCGGGCCGCGTAGAGCCCAAAATCAGGCCCTATATAAGAGGGCTTCGGGCCTTCAGTTTACGTCGCTCAAATTTCAACTTTCTCTCTCAATTTCTTAATAGTGGAAGTTATACTCGGGTATAATATCCCCCTAATTAACGAAGTTCTGCTCCGTTGTAAGTATCATAACCCTTGGATACGTATTATATACGCTGCTCGATTGATCTAGGGTTCCGTAACGGCTGTCGTGGTTCAGCCCGACGTAGTCGTTGGAATGCCGTCTCGGGGAGGGTATTACTAATGTTAAAATGGGTTATTATACTAACACGTGTGCATTTGTGTAAATTATAGATTGTCACCAGGAAACTCTAAAGGATAATCTAAGACAGCAATGTGAGTAATCTCCTTTTTGTAAATTGTTTTTACAAAACCTCACTTAATTAATTATATATTAAATAGTGATTGAGTCTTTGTAAGAATACAATTATCGTCGGTATGTTGGGGTTTTGTATACAAAGTTATGTTATTACCTTGCGAGGGGTAACATTTCCACAAGTCGGGTCTGACAGTACCACGGATGTTAATTGATATAACTTGGAAACAAATATAATTGCGAGATCGCCCTGAATACCGTACAATGGTTTTTATTTAAACTTGATTAAACTGGGATTCACTCATCAGTATTTTCCACTGACAAAATATTTTTAAACGCGTTTCAGGATAGAGAAGTTGAATTCAGAATTCACCTGCTACCAGGAACGACACCGATTGCCAAAGCACCTTACCGTTTGGTACCCACAGAAATGCAGGAACTGAAGAAACAGTTAGACGAATTGCTGGAAAAAGGATTCATACGGCCAAGCTCATCGCCATGGGGAGCACCGATTTTATTCGTCAAAAAGAAAGATGGATCAATGCGGATGTGCATTGATTATCGTGAATTGAACAAAGTCACAATTAAGAATCGGTATCCATTACCAAGAATTGATGATCTGTTTGATCAGTTACAAGGAGCTCGATTTTTCTCTAAAATCGATTTAAGATCAGGATATCATCAATTAAAGGTACAGGAAGATGATATTCCTAAAACTGCGTTCAGAACAAGGTATGGCCATTATGAATTTACTGTCATGCCATTTGGTTTAACCAATGCCCCAGCCGCATTCATGGACATGATGAACCGAATATGTAAGCCATATTTGGATAAATTCATAATTGTCTTTATAGATGATATTCTCATTTACTCTAAGAGTAAAGAGGAACATGCAAAGCATTTGCACGCACTTTTAAGTTTACTAAGAAAAGAAAAGTTGTACGCTAAATTTTCAAAATGCGAATTTTGGTTAGAACAGGTACAGTTTCTTGGACACTTGGTCAATCATGAAGGAATTCATGTGGATCCTACAAAAATCGAGGCAATTACTAAATGGAAAACCCCTGAGTCACCAACCGAGGTTAGAAGTTTCTTAGGATTGGTTGGTTATTATAGAAGATTTATTCGAGATTTTTTTAGAATAGCCATTCCCTTAACTAAGTTAACCTATAAATCCATTAAGTTTGAATGGGGACCAAAGCAAGAAGAAGCCTTTAGAATTCTTAAGCAAAAATTAACCCATGCACCCATACTAGCATTACCAGAAGGAACTGTAGATTTTGTAATTTATTGTGCCGCTTCTAAATTAGGTTATGGATGTGTGTTAATGCAACGTCAAAAGGTTATAGCTTACGCATCTAGACAACTTAAGAACCATGAAGAAAATTATTCAACCCATGATCTTGAATTAGGAGCAATAATTTTTGCTTTGAAAATTTGGAGACATTACCTTTATGGTAGCAAGTTTACCATATTTACCGAACATAAGAGTTTAAGGTATGTTTTTGGACAAAAAGAATTAAATATGAGACAAAGACGCTGGATGGAGATGCTTAGTGATTATGATTGTGATATCTAGTATCATGAAGGAAAAGCAAATGTAGTGGTAGATGCTTTAAGCCAAAAGTATCATGAAAAGCCAAAAAGGGTACGTTCTCTTAAATTAAATCTACAAGTAGATTTAGATGAACAAATTAGAAAAGCCCAAGAATCAGTAATCAAGGATGATACTGAAAAGCTAAAAGGAATGATTAAGGAATTAGAACAAGGAACAGATGGAATTTGGAGATTCCATGATAAGAGAATGTGGATACCTAAATTAGGAAACCTACGTCATCGTATATTAGAAGAAGCCCATAAGTCTAAGTATACGATGCATCATGGAAATGATAAAATGTATCAGGATTTAAGAAAGAATTTCTGGTGGATAGGAATGAAAAAGGACATAGCAACCTATGTTTCTAAATGTTTAACTTGCTCATAAGTTAAAGCTGAACATCAGAAACCCTCAGGATTGTTACAACAGTTAGAAATGCTAGTATGGAAATGGGAATTGATAACAATGGATTTTGTTACTAAATTACCCAAAACAAAGAAAGGTAATGATACAATCTGGGTGATTGTAGATAGGCTAACCAAGTCAGCTCATTTCCTACCAATGAAGGAAACTTTTAGTATGGAACAGATAGCTAAATTATATGTAAATGAAATCGTTTCTTTACATGGAATCCCTTTATCAATTGTTTCTAATAGGGATAGCCGTTTTACCTCTCATTTTTGGGCAAGTTTCCAAAAGGCCATGGGAACCAAGTTAAATCTAAGCACAGCTTATCATCCTCAAACGGACGGACAAAGCGAAAGGACAATTCAGACAATGGAAGACATGCTTAGAGCTTTTGTAATTGATTTCGGAGGTAATTGGGACGATCACTTACCATTGATAGAATTTTCTTATAATAATAGTTATCATACAAGTATCAATGCTGCACCATTCAAAGCACTTTATGGACGAAAGTGCCGAACCCCAGTCTGTTGGGCATAAATTGAGGAAAAGCAACTATCTGGACCTGAGATAGTGCAGGAAACGACCGACAAAATCATTCAAGTCAAGGAACGACTGAAAGCAGCACGTGATCGACAGAAAAGCTATGCGGACAACATGCGAAAACCATTGGAATTTCAAGTAGGGGACCGATTATTGTTAAAAGTCTCTCCATGGAAAGGAGTGGTAAGATTCATCAAAAGAGGAAAGCTAAGTCCCAGGTATATTGGACCTTTCAAGATTATTAGAAGAATAGGACTTGTAGCCTATCAGCTACAACTGCCAGAGGAAATGGCAGGAATACATGATGTATTTCATGTATCCAATCTCAAGAAATGCTTAGCCGATGAATCACTTGTAGTACCTCTTAAGGATATAGAGGTAAATGAACAACTCAAGTTTGTAGAAAGGCCTCTACAGATTGAAGACAGGAAAAGCCAAGAACCTCAAGCATAAGAGGTTAATTCTGGTCAAAGTGAAATGGGACTCTAAAAGAGGACCAGAGTATACATGGGAGCTTGAATCGGAAATGCAAAGGAAATATCCACACTTATTCCAGTAGATCTCGAGGACGAGCTCTAAAACAAGGTGGGGAGGATATAACAACTCTAAACCGACACCCTCCTGAATAGTTTTCCGACACCCTAATATATTTTAAAATACCCCAATATGTCCTAAAATACACCCCATACGCGAAAACGGACCCCGAATATCTTGAATATTATTAAAAATAATTAAAAATCAATTTTTGGGGTTTAGGCGGGCCGCGTAAGCCACCCCTCAACCCTTACGCGGGCCGCGAGCGATCGAGAACGCAGTGACACCCGGTGATGACACGTGTCATCATCGTGGCAAGGCTAGTTGATGACCCGGATCAGCTACGCCGTTGACCCCCTTTGACGCGGGCCGCGTAGCCTCTCGGCTACACCTTACGCGGGCCGCGTAAAGCCCAAAATCAGGCCCTATATAAGAGGGCTTCGGGCCTTCAGTTTACGTCGCTCAAATTTCAACTTTCTCTCTCAATTTCTTAATAGTAGAAGTTATAATTGGGTATAATATCCCCCTAATTAACGAAGTTCTGCTCCATTGTAAGTATCATAACCCCTGGATACGTATTAGATACGCTGCCCGATTGATCTAGGGTTCCGTAACGGCTGTCGTGGTTCTGCCTGACGTAGTCGTTGGAATTCCGTCTCGAGGAGGGTATTACTAATGTTAAAATGGGTTATTATACTAACACGTGTGCATTTGTGTAATTTATAGATTGTCACCAGGAAACTCTAAAGGATAATCTAAGACAGCAATGTGAGTAATCTCCTTTTTGTAAATTGTTTTTACAAAACCTCACTTAATTAATTATATATTAAACAGTGATTGAGTATTTGTAAGAATACAATTATCATCGGTATGTTGGGGTTTTGTATACAAAGTTATGTTATTACCTTGCGAGGGGTAACATTTCCACAAGTCGGGTCTGACAGTACCACGGATGTTAATTGATATAACTTGGAAACAAATATAATTGCGAGATCGCCCTCAATACTGTACAATGGTTTTTATTTAAACTTGATTAAACTGGGATTCACTCACCAGTATTTCCCACTGACAAAATATTTTTAAACGCGTTTCAGGTAACAAAATGTGAAAGCCAAATAGAAGCCAGCTGGCCAGCACTGAAGGCTTGGAAAAGTGGCAATAAAGTTACCTAAAAATAAATAGATGTTTTTATTAAATAAAATAGGGTTTTATCCCTATGAAAATGCGTGTACTTGAAACTTGGGATTTTTCCCATGTGTTTAATATATTAAAAGCGTGGTATTTTACTCTCATAAAATATTTCCTAACTACGGTCCTGATGTAAATTCCGCTGCCAAATTGAATAAACACGCGATACCACCGAAACTGACTCGCGGCCGCCCGTTCCCGGGAAATAGGGATCGGGGGTTGCGACACGCGGTGCGCCAAAGACCATTTTTCCAGAATATTCACTTCGTTTCAGCTCCCGATCTTTCCAACGCGTTCCAGGACTTGATGTTTCAGTATTTTGGCTCGTTTTACTCAGTTTCCAGCAGATTTAAGCACCAAGACCCACGAAACGCAAATGGATCAACAATATATAACGTAACTGCTGAATTGATTGGGCTATACTTGGGCCGAAGCCCATTTTGGCGAAACTCCCTAGTTTCGTCGTGGAGCACATGACGAAACCTCTAGGTTTCGTCGAGTGATAGTTATGGCGAAACTTCCTATGTTTCGTCGTGGTGTGTGTGTGTGTTGTGAAGCTCACCATGTTTCGTCGATTGTGGAATTGTAATCTCACACAGTTAGTAAATTTCTATCACTCATCAATCAAACAGTGACACAATATCTCAATCATAATCAAACATGTACAATTACAAAGCAAACAACTTATGCAACCACAATTGTGAACAAATAACGTGTAGAGGAAAGACTTTGAAAACTCGGGTTGTCACATCATCCCCAACTTGAAAAAAATTTCGTCCCGAAATTTAGCACGTGGTTACTGAGGAAGCTAGTTAGGTTGCGTGGTTTTCTTAGTTTTCCTAGGGTGTCACATCATCCCCCCGTTGGTTTGGAATTTCGTCCTAAAATTCCGCAGTAGCTTCAGCCTCAGTAATGGTTGTATTATTCTCGAACAACTGGGGATACTTGTGTTTCATTTGGTCTTCTCGTTCCCAGGTGAACTCTGGGCCACGACTGGAGTTCCAGCGAACTCGAACAAGAGGTATTTTGGTGCGCTTGAGAACCTTAACATCTCGGTCAGTAATCTCTACTGGTTCCTCAACGAATCACAGCTGATCGTCGATAGTGAGCTCCTTGAGGGGAACTATGAGGGTCTCATCTGACAGACACTTCTTCAGATTTGACACGTGTAATACGTTGTGAACTCCACTGAGTTCTTCGGGTAGGTTCAGTTTGTAGGCCACCTTGCCTATTTTCTCTATGATTTCGAAAGGTCCGACATATCGCGGGTTGAGTTTGCCTCGTTTACCAAAACGAGCTACACCTTTCCAAGGTGAGACCTTAAGTAGCACTCGATCCCCAACCTGGAACTCGAGTGGTTTCCTTCGCTTATCAGCGTAGCTTTTCTGACGGTCACGAGCTGCCGCCATTCGTTGTCGTATCTGAGCGATCTTCTCTGTTGTGTCTACGACAAGTTCTAGGCCAGTGATTTGGTTGTCGCCAACCTCTGCCCAACAAAGGGGTGATCGGCACTTTTTCCGTACAATGCCTCGAACGGAGCAGCCTGGATACTGGTGTGGTAACTATTGTTATACGAAAACTCCACTAACAAGAGGTGTCTTTCCCAGCCATTACGAAAGTCGATTACACATGCTCGAAGCATGTCTTCAAGGGTTTGGATGGTGTATTCGGACTGCCCATCCGTCTGTGGATGATACGCCGTGCTCATGTCTAATCGATAGCCAAAGGACTTATGCATCGCTTGCCACAATTCAGATGTAAAACGTGAGTCACGATCAGAAATGATGGAGGTTGGCACCCCGTGCCTCGAAACTACTTTCTTTAGGTAAATGTCTGCTAGAGTAGAAAACTTATCTCTTTCCTTGATAGCCAGAAAATGTGCAGACTTGGTCAGTCGATCCACGATCACCCAAATGGTATCATTTCCTCGCTGAGATCTAGGCAAGCCAGTAACGAAATCCATGGAGATTTGCTCCCATTTCCATGTTGGTATCTCTGGTTGTTGAAGTACGCCTGATGGTTTCTGGTACTCGATTTTGACTCTCGCACAAGTCAAACATTTACTGACGTAGGTTGCTATGTTAGCTTTCATACTAGGCCACCAATACGTAGTTTTGAGATCGTGGTACATCTTATCCGAACCAGGATGCACCGAGTAACGAGACTTGTGTGCTTCATCCATCACAAGCTCACGTAGATTACCATAGAGTGGAACCCAGATGCGCCCTGTCACGTAATAAGCGTCGTCTTCCTTTTGTTTTAACCGCTTCTTCGATCCCCGCAGGTACTCAGCCCTGATGTTCTCTGCTTTCAATGCTTCAATCTGAGCATCTCGTATCTGAGCGGGAAGACTAGAGTGGATAGGAAGCTGTAACGCACGTACACGCTTAGGTTTAGTCTCCTTTCGACTGAGGGCATCGGCCACAACATTGGCTTTGCCCGGATGGTACTTGATCACGCATTCGTAATCATTCAGGAGTTCGACCCATCGAAACTGTCGCATGTTCAACTCTTTCTGTTCGAAGATATGCTGGAGACTCCTGTGATCGGTGTAGATGGTGCACTTGGTACCGTACAGGTAATGCCTCCATATCTTGAGTGCGAAAACAACAGCTCCCAGCTCCAGATCGTGAGTAGTGTAGTTCCTTTCGTGAACCTTAAGTTGGCATGATGCATAAGCAATGACTTTCTCACGTTGCATCAACACACAACCAAGTCCTTGGATTGACGCGTCGCAATAAACCACAAAATCGTCGGTGCCTTCAGGTAATGAGAGAATAGGTGCGCTACATAGTCTCTTCTTTAAGTGCTGAAACGCGGATTCATGTGCATCACCCTAACGATAGGTGACACCCTTCTGAGTTAGTGAAGTGAGGGGTTGCGCAATCTTTGAGAAATCCTTGATGAATCTTCTATAGTAACCCGCCAAACCCAAGAATTGGCGGATTTCAGTTGGTGTACGGGGCGCAGGCCAGTTCTTGATCGAGTCAACCTTGGATGGATCCACGTGAATCCCATCCTCATTCACCACGTGGCCTAGGAAATGGACTTCACGAAGCCAAAAGTCGCATTTTGAAAACTTAGCATACAGCTGCTCTGTTCGAAGAAGTTCCAGAATAAGATGCAGATGATGCTCGTGCTCCTGCTGACTCTTAGAATAGATCAGGATGTCGTCGATGAAAACAATAACGAACTTATCCAGGTAAGGTTTGCACACTCGGTTCATGAGATCCATGAAGACCGCAGGTGCGTTTGTCAATCTGAAAGGCATAACCAGAAACTCGTAGTGCCCGTAACGAGTCCTGAATGCTGTTTTGGAGATGTCCTCGTCTCAGACTCTCAGCTGATGATATCCCGATCTCAGATCAATCTTTGAGTAGAAGCTCGACCCTTGCAACTGGTCGAATAGGTCATCGATACGCGGGAGAGGATAACGATTCTTCATAGTCACCTTGTTGAGTTCACGATAGTCAATACACATTCGGAAGGTGCCGTATTTATTCTTCACAAACAAGATTGGAGCTCCCCAGGGCGAGGAGCTAGGACGAATGAAACTCTTGTCCAAGAGTTCTTGTAGTTGTGCAGATAGTTCTTCTAGTTCCGAGGGGGCGGACAGTTCTCTGCTGCTGAGACTGAGACTGAACAAAAGTAGAACCTTTGCTTGAATTTCCATCCCACTTACGCTTGTTGTCGCTAGGAACATCTGAAGTAGTTGTAGCACTAATACGCTTGGGCAGCTTGTTTTGCTCAACTGCCTGATCAGTGAGACGGTGGGCTAGCCGTATGACCTGCTGGATAGTACCAAGGTTAGCCGCAGTCACATGGCTCTGAATCTTTGGCACTAGGCCCTTGAGGTACAGCTCGATACGCTTGATAGGAGGATCTACCATAGTAGGACACAGTACAACCAGTTCGTTCGATCTCTTCGTACACGCCTCTATTTCAGACCCCGTCATCTTCAAGTTATAAAACTCTACTTCCAGTTTGTGGATGTCGTCGCGATGACAGTACTCCTCCTTGATCAGATCTTTGAAGTCGTTCCATGGGGTGGCATTAGCAACAGCTAACCCTAGCATTTGTACTTGCGCGTTCCACCATGTCAACGCTACACCTTCGAGTGTTCCAGTAGCAAATTTCACCCTACGAGCCTCAGGGCACTCACACATCTCGAAGACAGACTCGATCTTCTCGAACCAATGGAGAAGGCCTACAGCTCCTTCTGTACCGCTGAAGGTACTAGGTCGACAGTCCATGAAGGTCTTGAAAGTACATACAGGAGGCTGAGCATACTGACCTGTTGCGCGAGAAAGAAAAGACAAGGTTAAGCACAAGAGTTGGTTCGCGAGAGTAGGATCTAAACATCCTAAGATAGGACGATATGGCAGGTTATACCTCCTGCAGGGGCTGCTGCGAGTGCCTCAGCCACTCGTTCATTGATTAGAGTCGTCAGCTGGGCTTGAGTTAAGTTCAAACGTCCACTCATGATCTTCACATCAAAGAAAGCACAAGTGAGAGAGGTGTCGCGAAAGTGCATAAGTATGGGATGACAGAAGAGAGTAAGCACACAGGGTTTCAAACAATAGTCGTTACGTTGACTAAGCATACCATAAACAATGCATTAAGCAAACTAATAGACAGGCAATATAAACATAAACCATATCACCTATAGTGTTGAGTCTTGCACGTAGAGCGAAACGTCGTTGTGGATCGTTGAGCTGTACAGGTTATAGTCTGGTTTTGTTAAAAGCTTTCCCTTTTTAAAACCAAGTTCACTATAACCAATGGCTCTGATACCAATATGTCACACCCCCAAAATCCACAAGCGGAGTATCACCGTAGGAGGCATGACTGACCAGGATCCAGCCACCAATCATATTGAATAACGTAATTTAATTAAAAAAATAAAAGTCCAACCACACAATATAATTGATGTTCAAACAGTTAATCCAATTCAAATTATCAGCGGAAGCAATAAAGTTTAAAACCAAAAACCAAAGTATAAGTTTAAAAGTTCAAAGTTTATCATGGAACTCAACAGTCCATGTACCACAACGACTCCTGCTCCCCTGCAAGCTCCAGCTAAACATCTAACGACCTGCAAGGCATGTAACAACGAATCAACAACAAAGTTGAGCTAGTTCACAGTTGGTTATCCAATTTATATTTGTTTCAAAAACCACGAGTTCATTCAAAAACCAAGAGTTATCCAATTCATTGTTTCCCAAACAATAACCAGTGGGGGCTACCCCATGTAACCACTAGACCGTTACCATATCGATAACTGACTGAGAAAGTTGTGCCCTACCTCAATGTCTATCATCATTGACTAAGTGCCCAGATCCATTAGTCCACGCCCGTCCTCCCGGCACGGTGTGAGGCTTGTCAACCCTAATAGCGCTATTAACTAATGACCCGCTCGCCATTGGCCCGGCGATTAAGTCGATATAAAAATGAGGGACTTAATGATAGAGTTTTGTCTAGTAAGTTATAGGTTGTCATCCTTCCAACTGAGGACGGAGGTACGTAATCTATCCAAGGAGAATACGCTGGTTAATGTTGCCATCCTTCTCAACGAGGATGGAGGTACATATTCTATTAAAGGTGAATATGTAGGTTTCGTTTTAGCTTCTTAACCCATTCCTAAACCACCGGGAATCCCATGCCTTATAAAAAGTGTGAACTCACCTTGGTTTGCTCGGTATGGTTAACTACTTGTTCACAAATATTCAGTCAAAGCCTATAGTAATCATACATTCACAATCATTTGACATCCACATTGTTCGCGTATAAGTCATGATCATAATGTGTATTCAGGCAACACTATCACATAGTACTTAACAGTTATTCTAGTTCATATCAGTCCACAGTTCACATTTGTGTTTCGCATGCAAACTCATATTTCCTCAATCTTGATCAACAACACAAACAGTCAATTAGTGAGCATTCAAGTTTCATACACAAGTTAAACACAGTCTGCTTGTGAATCATACTCTGGGCGGCGAAACTCCAGGCGACGAAACCTCAGGGTGACGAAACCTCCCATGTTTCGTCGGCTTTGAGGTGTGACGAAACCTTGCATGTTTCGTCGGCATCGTATGTGATGAAACTCTACAGAGTTTCGTCGTCAAGGGTGTTTCGTCGGGTGGGACTTTCATCGTTACTGTAACAGTTTGGCATACTCACACGGTGAAAACCCTAATCATCATCAACTGTTTCACCATTATCATCAATCATACAGTTATCATCCAAATACAATAAACATTACTGCTACCTGTCATCATTCCAAATACATCATAGTACTTAACATCTAGCATGAATCCCTAAATCCTAAAGTAGCCATATATGATTCAGATTGCATCATGAATGTATTCGCTGATCAGTTCCATTCAACACAAGTACAATATCAAACAGAAGCATGGCTCCAATTAATGAACATAAATACAATTCCATGAGTTACCATCATGCAGTTTCTAAACAAATCGATTTGCACAAGAACATCAAAACCCTAATTACATGATTTTCAATTCAAGCATTAATCATAGCCAAATCATCTAGCAAACAATCTCACTTATAATGATAGTTATCTACACACACAGTAACACGTAATCGAATCAACCAACGAGACTAACCGGTTGAGAGGTGAAACACAAGATCTTCTAGAGAGATGATGGTTGCTGTCGGGTGCCAAAGAGAGAAAGAGAGCCTAGGGTTTCGTGTATTGTGGCGTGTGCAATATATAACGTAACTGCTGAATTGATTGGGCTATACTTGGGCAGAAGCCCATTTTGGCGAAACTCCCTAGTTTGGTCGTGGAGCACATGACGAAACCTCTAGGTTTCATCGAGTGATAGTTATGGCGAAACTTCCTATGTTTCGTCGTGGTGTGTGTGTGGTGTGAAGCTCACCATGTTTCGTCGATTGTGGAATTGTAATCTCACACAGTTAGTAAATTTCTATCACTCATCAATCAAACAGTGACACAATATCTCAATCATAATCAAACATGTACAATTACAAAGCAAACAAGTTATGCAACCACAATTGTGAACAAATAACGTGTAGAGGAAAGACCTTGAAAACTCGGGTTGTCACATGTATGCCATGCGTTTTGACTTCGAGTGCTCCAACAACGAGGCAGAGTATGAAGCGCTGTTAGCAGGTCTGAGAATGGCCCAGTCCATGGGAGCAACACGGGTCGATGCATACGTTGGTTCTCTGCTGGTCAATAATCAGGTGAATGAGACTTATGAAGCCAAAGACGAGACAATGGCAAAATACTTGTCTAAAACCAAGGAACTCAAAGCTTCATTTGACAAAGTTACACTCAATAACGTCCATCGGGGAAGGAACCAAATAGCTGATGCCCTAAGCAAGCTACCTACTTCTGGCATGGAAAAGGAGGTGAAGGTGGAAACACTACAGTCACCTTCCATAGAGTCCCGTGAAGTATCCGCCGTCACAGCGGAAGAACCTGCTGGTACACTCCCATTTTAAAATTCCTCACGAAAGGGGAATTACTCTCCGCCAGAAGTGACGCTCAGAAAATACAAACAAAGGCGCTACAATATGAGGTAAACGACGGCGTCTTATACAGGAAGTCATATTTGGGACCACTATTGCGCATGGTTGTAGAAATCGCTAGTCGCTAGTCGGCCGGTGGGGTGGGGACTAGCGATTAATCAGGATTAAGCAAGGATTAATCGGATATAATCACGATTAATTGTAATTAATCAGAAATTAATCGAGATTAATCAGAGATTAATTGAGGATTAATCGGCGCCTAGCCGGGATTTTTACAACCATGCTATTGCGGTGTGTATCTCCAGCGGAAGCCAAATACTTGATCCAAGAAATACATGCGGTATATGTGGCATTCACGCCAGACCCCAGGCAGTTGTCGCCAAAATTCAAAACGCTAGATACTATTGGCATGGGATGCATGAAGACGCGGTAGATGAACTTAGAAAATGCCGCAGTTGTAAAAAATTTGCCCCACAAACACTCCGCCCTAAGAACAACTTGATCCCCGTTACAGCGGCATGGGCTTTTCAAAAGTGGGCTGTTGATATCGTGGGACCATTCCCGCTGGCCCCAGGAAGGTTAAAGTACTTAATCGTGGCAATTGACTATTTCACCAAGTGGGTTGAAGCAAAGCCTTTGGCCAAGATAACTGCTGAAAATGCCAAGAAATTCCTATGGGAGCATATAGTCTGCCGATTTGGATTGCCGCTATATCTTGTGGGTGACAATGGAACACAATTCACAGATAAGGTCCTACAAGATTTGTGTGCAGAGCTTCAAATTCAGCAGATCTTTACAT
The DNA here is from genome assembly GCA_030545235.1 of Helianthus tuberosus. Taxonomy (NCBI): domain Eukaryota; kingdom Viridiplantae; phylum Streptophyta; class Magnoliopsida; order Asterales; family Asteraceae; genus Helianthus; species Helianthus tuberosus. The sequence goes on from JARYGA010012975.1 coordinate 24,100, forward strand.
CGGTCGCACACCCCCAAGGAAACGGCCAAGTGGAGATGACAAATAGAAGTCTGCTGGATGGAATTAAAAGAAGGTTAGGCTACAAGGGAAGTTCTTGGGTAGAAGAATTGCCAAATGTCCTCTGCGCACATCGAACCATGCCCAAGACAAGCAACAACGAGACCCCTTTCAGCCTAACCTATGGCGCAGAGGCGATGATACCCGTGGAAGTGGGGCTACCCTCACTAAGGCGCCTAACAACTGATGATGACAATGACAGGCTCTTACAGGAAGGCCTGGACCTCCTGAAAGAACGACGCGAAGCTGCCGCCATCAGCGAAGCAAAATACAAGAAAACCTTAGAGAGGTATTATAACAAACGCGTGGCTCAGCAAACCTTCAAGGAGGGAGAGTACGTCATGCGGGATAACGAGGCTAGTAGAGCGGAACCTTCAGGCAAGTTGTGACCCAACTGGGAAGGCCCCAACATGATCCAGGAAGACTTAGGCAAAGGGGCTTACCGCTTGTCCAGGCTCGATGGCACAGCGGTTCCACGTAGCTGGAACGCTGCTCAGCTGAAAAGATGTTACATGTAGGCCCCCGCTCCTAACGGCGGGTTTGACTATTTTCTTTTTTGAACAAGTGTAATCCATCATTGGCGATGTCTCTTTTTCTTTTAAGTCATTGAGTTAATAAAAGTTACCTTTTTTATTCTCTTTTATTACCTACATGTACAATAACAATTACCATCGCATTTATACTGCATATTACGGTACAAAAAAAATTACCATCGCATTCAAACTGCATATAACGGTAAAAAACGTCTCTGACACGAAATATTTTTCATACATAAGTCAGATGACCAAAACTATATAGCGCTAAGAGTGGGTATCTTGGTAATAGATGCATTAACCACAACAAAAGATAGGTATTTTGGTAATAAATATATACAACTATCTTTCAAAACCAAGTACTTGTCCTTGTTGTTAAACACCAAGATATGGGAATACCAAAAAATGAACATGTTCTACTTATCTACATATCGGGGAACATTGCTAACACATCTGCAGGGGTATGCAATGCCTCACCATAATACTCCAATGGATGAGGATCGACGATTAGGTCATTAATATTCACCTCATCAACCGGAGAAGCTGACATCCTCCAATCACCAGCTGAGCCTGCACATCGTAAAATTAAGGTTTTTTTATATTATATTGTATGGAGGTAAAATTGTTTTTTGAAGGTGTTGTTTATTGGTAAATTTTGCAGGATCAATACATATTGCACAGAGCCAAAGCACAGAACATATCATTGCCGTTTGCTTGCAGGCACGGTATTGGTTCTATAATTCATGTTATATAATTTAGGGTTTAGGGTTAAGAGATCCTAGTTAGGGGTCAACGAGCCAGTTCCAATGCCGCTGGAATGAGTCCAATCGGAGTTCGTTTGAGTCGGTTCCCTACTGTTCCCCACTTTTTTAGTGTTCGCCAATGAACCTCACACTATCTATTTAATATTAAAAAAAATCCCTCGATGATAGAAAACTATATTAATCATGAATAATTTTTTAAACATGATAATAGTTAGATATTGTAGGGGAAGGTTCAAATGAAAACCACTATTTATTGTGAAAACTCGAAAACTAATTAAAAAGCCAAAAAAACATACACAAATTTTTTTTTTTTTTTTTTTTTATTTTTTTTGCAAACCAATTTTTGCAGGTTTTTATATATAAAAAAAAAATTCAAAAAAAAACATTTTTTTTGTGTAGTGTACATGTGTAATAATACACATGTGTACATGTGTAGTACACGTGTAATACAAAAAAAAAATTTTTTTTTTTTTTTGAAAAAAAGTTTTTTTTTCATATAGAAAAACCAGCGATTTTTATAAAAGAAATTGAAAAAAAAAATTATGTGTTTTTTAGGTTTTTTTTAGTTAATTTTCGAGTTTTCACAATAAAAGTGGTTTTTATTTGAACCATCCCAAGATATTGTATCCTAACATTTTTAAATTGAGGGGCCGGATATGTTTGGTTGGATGTTTTGTATTAGGATGGGCCGAACCAAATAGACATAATATTTTTCAAATGTAATGAACTATATTTACACTTCTAAAACTAAAAATAGGAGGCATGGGCCCTTCCACACATGTGTTGATGGTATTACGTGTATATTTATTTCAGGAATACACCATAGAGATAGAATGTGACATATTTATTAATATACTAAGTTATATAAAAAATTAATTCCTTTCGGAATACATATATTGCCAAATGCCTATAGAGTTATGTTTTATCCAAAAATAAGTTTTTCAAAATTAAAAAATATATATACATAAGATCTAGGATGCCACAATCAAATCTCATACAGCATTCCAAATGAAGTAAGATATCTTAGTGTAAGTAGCTTGTCCCTTGAAAGGGTCGTTCTTCCTTGAACGAATCCACATCGTCCTAATATGTGAAAATCAACAAACACCTCCTTCACAAAACCACTTAGGGTAAAGGAGGATGAGTCACATGTGTTGTTTTAACAACAAGGTTAGCATCGGTAAAAAGCAGGTTATTGTAAGAGTGTGAAATTGAGTGGATGTGTTGGGTTGCCTGCATCCATTTTTTAACTATTTTATAACTTTCTTGGTTTTCACCAAGAGAACCCACTATGAGTATAATGGTAAGAACACACGGTGTGGAGTGGCATGAAGAATACACGTTATTTGACATGTAGACGTCACGTCAGCGCGCGTCAGAAAAGTAACGTGATGGAAAATGGAGGGGTGGGAAGGGGCATGGAAGAGGGGCATTATCCGACACGTGCCACATATTTTTTTATTATTAATTGTATTTAATTGTTACATGTTATCTATTAATAATTTTTTTAAAATAGCATTATTACTAATATAAATAATAAAAACACTTACACAATTTAAATTAAAAAAAAGATTACATTACTAAAAAAACCTATTACATAATTTAAACTTAAAAAACGAAACATAAAAACGTAATCCAAAATAACCAAAACTAGGTACGATATTTATCCATGGTTTCTTTTTTTAATTTCATGTACGTTTCCCGCTAATATGATTGTACGCTAATATGTTCGCATCGTTAAAACGTGGTTTGTTCGGTTGAGACCCTTGAGGCGGCGAAGCAGTGTTCGATAGTTCGCCGAAACCATACAGGTTGTTCGGATCAAAGTTGCGGTTGTGTGGATGCATTATTTTTTATAAAAAGGTTGAGAGATCTTATAAAAATGAATGTTGGGTAGAAGAGAGTGAGGTGAAAATGGTGAAAATTGTGAGTTTTTTATATAGGTGGGGTAATTGATTTTTTAAAATAATTTTTTTTTCTTTTTTAAATTATGTTGGTGGGGTCCAACGGCTACCTGCCATCCAACCAATGCACGTCACGTCAACGAACAATAAACACAACGCTGGTGGGATTCTTTAAGGGCTTGAAACAACGCCGTTGACAACACGGGGGACGGTGTGGTGTGTGCGGCATGGAAAGAAATAAACGCCGCTCCTCCACGCCCCCACCGTGTGATCTAAATGATTAAACCCCAATCACAACCATATGGTGTAAGAATATATATATACCTTGATTGGTTGTATCAAATGACTAGACTACTAATGACTTCAAATGCTGGTCCTCGCAAACGAATCACCAAAAATCAAACCCCTTCAATTTTGCTTTGGCCAGCTGATCACTTCCAATAAAGCGATATTCAACTCACCAATCTTGAATAGGCCTAGCTGAATCGGAGATAGAATGAGCCGTAATATCTAAGTGTGTTTTGGCTACTAGCTAGGGTTTTTAACTTTGTGACCACACTTAGATATTACCGTTCATCCCGTCTCCGATTATACACGTTAATGCGAATCAATAATATAGGATTATAGTTATTCATTTCTCTAAATGATTTTATCCATATTATTGATTTGCATTAACGTGTATAATATATTCATTAATGATAATTGCTCGTTCTTGTTGATTCGGCATAGATTCAACAAACTATCCCTCTCCAACGAGGGAGAAAAAATTTGTGATCTATAAATGTGATCTACAACATGAGAATTGGACTTCTAAAATGTGACAACAACCTCTAATTGATCTCAACATGGCTTAAGACTTTCATGCTAAGGACTTGAGACTTTGAGTCCATCTAGAATTAACAAACTTAAAATGTAAAAAACCAAATCAAATCCAAGTTTATTTGTATCTAGGTGTTGTGTTATAAAGACAATTTTACATGTTAAAATATTATAGACAAAATTGTAGAAAACAACCTTTATGTTTGTCACAAACTGCACTTTATACCTTTCACTATGAAATCGGAAAAAAATCAACCTTTATGTTCATGTTTTATTACACCCTATAACCTTTAGCACTAACCACATAAAAAAAGTCAGTTAAATGGACTCACATGTCTTGCATGTGGGGGCATTAAAGTCTTTTACTTTCAAATTAAAACAATATTTTTTTTATTAAAAAAACCCCACCTGCACCCCACCCAGGGGCGGATCTACTTAATGGCGAGGGGTTGCCCGGGATACCCCTCAACTTTCTTGGCGAACTATAAATTTTTTTCTTTAATCTTCGTTTTATTTATCGGGATACCTCTAAGCCAATGTTAGGATACCCCTGAGTGTAGTAAAAATAAAAAAAACTTAAATTTTATGGTCACAGAAACGAAAATTCCGGTTGGAAACTTGCAGAGTTACTCTTCTTAAAAGAATGAAGAAGATGAAGATTTATATTAGAGTTAAATGCCATTTTAGTCCCTGTGATTTGGGCCATTTTTCCAGTTTAGTCCAAAGGTTTCATTTTTAACCTGTGGGTCCAAAAAGGTTTCACAGTTGCCATTTTAGTCCACTGGGTTAACTTCATCCATTTTTTCTGTTAACCAGAAGGCCATTTCGGTCATTTTATATGGCTGAATTGCCCTTTTAGTTAACAGAATTACATACAAAATGACCAAATTGGCCTTCTCGTTAACAGAAAAAATGGATGAAGTTAACCCAGTGGACTAAAATGGCAACTGTGAAACCTTTTTGGACACACATGTTAAAAATGAAACCTTTGGACTAAACTGGCAAACTGACCCAAACCACAGGGACTAAAATGGCATTTAACTCTTTATATTAATATAACAATATGAGAGCATTGGGACAAGGTAACACTAGTCTGTCAGAGATATTTAGTCAAACTTCAACCATTTAGTTTATATGATTTATCATAAACATTATTTATTTATTTTCGTACTTTTTACCTGCAATAAAATTTCCCATTTAGTTTATATGATTTATCATAAACATTATTTATTTATTTTTTTTCCGTACTTTTTACCTGCAATAAAATTTCCTTGAAAATGATATGAAACAATTTTCACAAAATGTAATTGGTGGCTCTTTAAAAAAAAGGTTATAATGAAAATAATAAAGGAAAAACATTAAAATAGTTCTTTTTAATATATGATCTAATATTTTTTTTAAATGTAAAGAAATATTATATAAACAAAAAAAATTATGAAAATTTTATTCGTACGATTTACGGATATACAAATAAGAGATTTTAAACTCCAATTATATAAAACGAAAGATAAAATTTTTAGATATGATTCAAACTAAAGCCTAAGATTCTAATATTGAAATTTCATATTAGACTACATGCTTTAAGCCTTTAACGATTCTTTTTATTGTTAAAGATATTTTTATTACAAACTAAATATTATTTATAAACTTCAAGATAACACATAAAGTTTTATAAAAAAATATTTGATATCGTTTTCGTGTGTGTGGTACACTCATTAATAATAAAAAATGATAATCAAGATATGCTTTAGAATGTAAAATTAAAATTGTATTTGGATCCCATAATTGATATCTTTTTATTCAACTCAAGAAATACACGAGTCTGTACACTAGTATATATATACACACACACTAACCGCAAAGATCCCTAAGGGTTCTCAAATTCTCAGGGATGACCCTATGTAAAAGAAATTTTTAAGGGTCCTTTTTACTAGCCGCACATGGCCTCTTATAGGCCCTCAAATAATTAGAGACGGGTTTAAGTCAAAATTTTGGGATACCCCTAACTTTTTTTTCTAGTTCCGCCACTGACCCCACCCCCACCCTACCTTCTCTCTTCTTCATCTGTCTCCGTCTCTTTCCATCAAACATTTCAATCTCACCTTCACATATAAAAATCAAAATAAAAAGGAGCTCGTACCAACTCCGATCCTAACACCAACCCAACCTCCTCTTCCTCACCACCCTGGCAAGACATGTTCTGTTCAGCCTCCACCTGCAAACCCGATCCACCCCCACCCCAACCCGAACTAGGGATGGCAATCAAACTCGAACCCGATGGGTAAACCCGAAACCCAACACATTTGGGACGGGTTTGGGGTCGGTTAATCGGGTTTGGGACGGGTTAGGTAATAGTTTTTATTTTTTTCGCGGGTTTGGGATATAGTGATATACCCGTTTACCCGACCCAATTACCCGATAAAGTGTACCCGTTTACCCGATTGTATACCCGATATAAATTCTTTTATATTATTAATATGTATATATATGATACATCCATTTTTTACACATATAGGTATTCTATTCCGTATACATTGTAGTTATTTGATATATATTTTTATAATAACAATATAAAATGTAACCGGTTAGTAGTTACCCGATAGATACCCAATGGGTTTTGAGATGAGTATACCCAACGAGTAATCTTTTTAAATTAACGGGTTTACCCGAAACCAGCGGCTATACCCGATACCCGATGGGTATTTACCCGCTAGAAACCCGATGGGTTTTGGGACGGGTTTGGGACAAGCTTATCTAATCGGGTTTGGGTTTGGGATTACCTAAACCCGTCCCAAACCCGACCCATTGCCATTCCTAACCCGAACCAGTTCCAAGCAACAATCCACTTCAACCTCAAGTTACAATCAACAATCCAGATCAAAACAAATCTTCAATCTCCAACGACCCAGAGGTACGTCTAGCACTCTACATAGCCATGGCTCATGTCGGCTTAGTATTTGCCACACTTGTATATATATCTGTATACAGGGTTTTCATAGAGACCATTGTTGAGATAAGAAACGTGTTGTTTAAAATTGTTCGTAGTAAGAAGAGGAAACACGATTCTGTCAAGCGAAAACGAAGTGGGTTTTCGATATTGTTGCAGTAGGGTGAAGAAAAGGGATGAAGAAGAGAGAAGGTAGGGTGAGGGTAGGTTGTAACGCCTGTGCCCCTAAACTTTTAGCTATTGTCAGTTTTAGTCCTTATACTATGTGACTCTTGACACTTTTGAGACTTGTGAATCTTTAAGCTATGATACTTAATTCTAGATACTTGATTCTTGATGCTTAACTCTAGACACTTGATTCTTAATACTATGAAACTAGATTCTTGATTCTTGATACTTAATACTATGAGATTTGATTCTTGAGGCTTGATTCTTGATACTTAAATACTATGAGACTTGATACTTAATTCTAGATACTTGATTCTTGATGCTTAACTCTAGACACTTGATTCTTAATACTATGAAACTAGATTCTTGACTCTTGATACTTGATACTTGGTGTCTGACTCTTGAGACTCATGCAACTTGAGACTTGGTTGAACGAGAGACTAGAGACTTGTCACTGGCGGAAACTTGGAAACTTTGTGTTAATGATATAATCTAGTTATGTGATTCTATTACACAATAATACGAAACGCTTAATCTAACTCGCAAAACGAACCAAATACGGGAAAGTGGAAAGGATGGGATTGACCGAATGGCAATCCGATCGGAGGGCCATTCGATCGAATAGCCATCCGATCCGCTGCCACACCGCCTTATTCCCTCTCTGACACTATAAATAGGACCTGTCACATCATTCTTCACTGATGTGACAGCCTCCTTCGACCAGACGCACGCCCTCTCACTTTTCTTCCATTTCTCGGCGATTTCGGTATGTTTTACACTAGATTCTTGTACAACTTCAATCTATACACTATTCTCTACATGATTCTTCTTCGAAATCATACTTTTCACCGTGAAATCTCCGAGATTTGAGCTCTTGAGGATGACGTCATCATGGTGGTTGGTACCAAACAGTTGTGTGATGTCATTCCCGTCGAGATCTAGCTCAGATCTAAGGAATTTCATGTGTTTTACACCGAATCTTCACTAAATCTAGACTTTTCAGCTAAAACTCATGTTTCCTTCATCTTTCTTAAACTTTTACTTAAAACGGTGGAATCCGGATCTAAACGGGCTGTAGACTTGATGATTAGTCTGGAGTCGGCTTGGAAATGGATCATCGCCAGAGAAGATGGCCGGATTACGGATTCAGGCATGAACACCGGCAAGTACAGACACATGATCGGACGGGGTGATTCCCATCCGATCAGACATGCTGAGCCTTGATGTGTTTACTGTTGTCTTAATACGTACCATGCCGTCATCGTTAAACTCGATACTTAGAAACTTTACAAGGTTGCAAAAGGAACAAGATCACTGCGAACGAATGGCGATCCGATCGGACTGCCGTCCAATCGAACGGCCATCCGATCAAAGTGGCAATATGACCTACAACCTTCAACACTTGAACTATTTTTTATTCAGAAACTTTAAAACCTTGAAACTTGCACGCGAAAGGGTCATTCGACCGAACGGCCATCCGATTGGAAGACCACCCGATCGAAAGACCTGGTTTGAGCACTTAGTATAAAAGTTGAACTTTTGGAAACTCAATCTTGGATCGAATGACAATTCGATCGAATGGCCATCCGTATGGATGACCATCCGATCGGATGGCGGTCCGTCCCACCCACATATGTCATCCTACCGGATGACCATCCGACCGGATGGCCATCCGATCAGGTGACTGATCCGACACTTGCACGATTCTTGTTATTTTGTCCGACGCTTTTCTATTGTACTCTAATCAGGCTAATCCTAAGAGCTCCCTTTGATCCAATAACAGTTATACTGTTAAGCAATCACTGTGAGTATACTCGATCCTTTTTCGTTTTAAACTTTTGGGATGCAACATGTATTCTATGAAACTTGAAACTTGATACTTTTGAATCTAAACTCTATCCTCTGTGAATGTGAAACTTGATACTTGTGATTCTTGATTCTTTATGCTATGTGAACGTTTAATCCTTGTGTGTAGTTCCGCCTTAACAATAGTAGCGCTATAGGAAGATGCACCTCCCCGTTATTCTTGGGGGGTATTGTTAGGATGATTCTATTTGCTTTCCTTGATTCTTGGGAAAGTGGTTAAAGCATTGGGACACTTGGGCTATCACTTGGACTGCGAACACTAGCATGGCTGAAACTATTTTTATCATTTACATGATGGATATGAGTCTTTTAAATCTATTATGCTATATACTCAAACTTGTATACTCGCCCAGTACGTTTTTGTACTAACTTTATTTTAATACATGTTGCAGGCTGATAGGACGCTATGATTCAAGAAACTTGCTAGGATGCTGCTTAGAAACACATCATAGCTAAACTAGAAACTTTGAACAAATTTTGGTGATTTGTATTTGATGCTTATGCTTTGGTTGATGTTTGATTTTTAGACAATGTTCTCATGAAACTTGATTAATCTATATCGAAATTATTAGTGTTATGGAAACTCATGAGCAATCTGAACGCTTAGTGCCGCACCCCGATGTTTCCGCCATCTGTTGGGGTGTGACAGATTGGTATCAGAGCCATAACTATAGGGAATTAGGATGAGTAGGAATACTTGCCCTAGTCTATAGTTCTAGGAATCTTGATTCTTATCTGTTGTTTAAGACTTATGCATTCTACCGTAACTGCTTCCTAGCAGCACCTTTTCCTGCTAAACTTACATGCCTTTCCTAAGGCTAATACAATATACACTTGATACTTTGAAAACACTGCTAACCAGTGTTTATATTTTGCACGAGATTTGCCCTCAATTCAGGAGTGACATCCGAACCTTGATGGGAAATTTCCATATTATATTCTAGTAGGTCTTATCTGTTGATAAGTACCGATGCTATTAGGGTACGATGTTGTCAAGATAGAGGTGAAACTCATACCTTGATAACTAGTCCCACTCTTTGATTTTTATGTCTCGCCAAAGTCTCGGGATTCCCAATCAATTAGGGACGTGAAATGACCAAAAGGAAGAATATCGTAGGCCTAACATCGATGACGTATTTGTCTAAGTCAGTCAAGACACGTTGCCTTAATTCGAAAGGGGTTCGAATCACTTTGGTTAGTCACCGTTCCTCTACCCGGAACAGTCCTATGTTTTGTGAGCCTACCTTTTTATGTTATCTCGATTTTTATATGTGGTTTTAAACTTGACTCTTCGTTTATTTTGAGACTTTTACACGAATCGCACGTATTGCCTGCAATCTAAAATTCTAATTGATCTCTCAGAATCAAACTAAATTTACGAAGCTTTATTCATCATGTTAAACTATGTGAGAATCTTGATCGACTATGATACTACGTGAAGCTATCTGATGAATCTATGTGTTGTTGTGGTTGTGAAACACTAAACGTAACATGGCATAGAAATACGAGACAGAAGTGACGTGTCTGAAACATGGTGGATACGCCGCTGGTACTTCCTATATATAAGTGTTTCTGACATGTTACCAACTTTCGTACCACGTGCCATGCAAAACTTAGTGTTTTGCAGATCGGGGATGAGGATGTTGAACTCTAAACTATGGGAAGCTACTTGTGTAATCTATGTGAAATCTACGTGTACTCTAGTGTGAATATGTTGTTTTGAGTAACAAAATGCGAAACGTAGCCTAGCGCCGAAGACGAGGCGGATGTGGCATGACCGAAACATGGTGGATACGCTGCTGGTACTTCCTATATATAACTGTTTATGGCATGTTACCGAACCTTCGTACCATGCGCTAAGTGAAATTCGTAGTGTTGTGGACTCGGGTTGAAGTTTTTGAATCTATTTGGTTAATCTACGTGAAAGTTTGTGATGGAATCTAATGTTGTGGTTGGCGAAGCATGACACCGATGACGAGACGGACGTGGCATGATTGAAGCATGGTGGATACGCCGCTGGTACTTCCTATATATAAGTGCTTCCGTCATGTTGCCGAACTTTCGTAGCACGTGCCATGCGGGATTTCGTTGTTCTGTGGATTGTGGTGAAATTGTTAACGCTGATCTATTGAATCTATTGGGTTGATCTACGTGTGTATGATGATGATGGTGAGTGTGTTGTTATATTGGGCAATTGCGACACGTAACATGACACCGAGTACGAGGTTGAAGCGATGTGCCCGAAGCATGGTGGATACGCCGCTGGTACTTCCTATATATAAGCGTTTCTAACATGTTGCCAAACTTCGTACAACGTGCCATGCAAAGGTCGTGGGTTTGCGGTGTTGAATCTATTGGAATCTACGGGAATCTATGTGAAACTTGTTGGAAACTTGAATCTTTAAACTACGTGAAACTTGTTAAATCTTGAGTCTTGATCTATCGTGTGTGAATCTATATGCTCTGAGACTTTGTGATCTAGACTTATACGATCCTCTTGTTGGATCTCTAGATGTCTTCTCGTAAGCTATCCAACACTCTCAAGAGGTCCAGGGAAAAGTCTCAGAAAAAGATGATGTCCTTCATGGCCGACCAGATCGCTCGAGTCGTGCCAAAGATCGTCTCTGAGATCCCAGGATCAAACACTCCTCAATCCTCTGTGGAATCAAAAGGCGAGAAGCTAAAGCCTACAAAGTTCAGCTACAAACATTTCATCTCTTACAAATCTAAGCCTTTCACGGGCAGTGACGGGGTGACCGCTATGCTTGAGTGGTTTGACAACATCAAGGTTACCTTCATTAACAGCGAGTGCCCAGAACACTTGAAGACTAGGAGTGCAACGGGAATGTTTCAAGGCAGAGCGTTGGAGTGGTGGTCGAATGAGAGAAATATCTGTTCGAATGAAAAAGCCTATGCTCTTCCATGGGCCGAGGTGCGAGAACTAATAATGCTTGAGTTCTGCCCTCCCCATGAACAACTGAAGCTCAAAGAAGAGTTCTGGCATCTGAAGCAGATTGGTGATGATAATCTGGCTTATACTACCCGTTTCAAGCAGCCCAGCTTGATCGTTCCTCACTTGGTTTCTACCCCTAAGCACATAATAACCAAGTACATCAATGGTCTACCTCCTGCTTTACGTGATTCTATTGAAGCAGCTCAGCTCGAAACTATTAAGGAAGTCTACCGTCTTGCAGCCAGTCTCAACAACAACCGCATTCGTGATAAGCAGTTTGCTACTCCTGCTCCCTCTAAGTCAGCAAATCAAGTTACCCAGCAGCCAAGTAGCAGCAAGAATAAGAGGAGAAAGTCTCAGGGTTCAGGATGCAATGCTATTGTTCCTGCTGCAAACCCTGCTGCTAAGCCTGTCGCTGTTGCTGCTGTTCCGAACCAGGCTGCTCCTGAAGTCAAAAGGCAGTACACTGGGCCTCACCCTAAGTGTACAACTTGCAACTTCCATCATCATGTCGCTTCTGCATGTCGTTTGTGTACTAACTGCCATCACTATGGTCACATGACTCCTTATTGCCATCAAGTTAACCCGGCCTAACAAGCTCAGCAAGCCCCAGCTCAGGTAGCCCTACCAGCTCTTCCACCTCCTCAACAGAATCCAAGGCCAATCAATGCTGTTCGTGCATGCTACAAGTGTGGAGATACTACTCATCTTCGTAACCAGTGTCCTTAACTGAACCAGGACCAACAGCCAGCTGCTCGTGGATGAGCGTTCAATCTTAATGTTAATCAGGCTCGTAACGATAATGACGTCGTTAATGGTACGTTTCTCGTCAATAACCTTTACACTTCGGTACTATTTGATACTGGTGCCGATAGAAGCTTTGTGTCCGTAGAATTTGAGTCTTTGTTAAACTGTGCATGCTCTTAGTTACCTAAGTCGTTTTCGGTTGAGATTGCTGATGGTAAATCGATTCTAGTTGATTCTATTGTCAGTGGTTGTTCCTTGACTCTTAACGACCACGTATTTACTGCTGATCTAATACCCATGCAATTGGGTAGTTTTGATGTCATAATCGGCATGGATTGGTTGCGTAAGAATCATGCCGAGATTGCTTTTCAC